>CAXIPT010000083.1:0-76547 GCA_964030475.1 Tethya wilhelma
AGTCATTCAGTTAATGTGTTAGCTGTAAGAGCATTAAAACACAACAGCAATGCACCCGTGCAGTAAAAAAAAATTCGCGCAAAAACGCGAAATAAACTAAAACCGCATTTTACTCTAAAAACAATAATTTCCCAAACGTCCGGTTTTCCCTTGGAGCCTCACATATAGTGACACAGTTCCTTTAACTTGGTAGTTAACATCATAAGTTGTTTTTTTACCATCTTAGCTAACCATCAAATATTTCTTCTGAGATTCACACACTCACACTCACACACTGCACACACACACACACACACACACACACATACACACACATACACACACACACACACACACACACACAAACAGCTCTCTCTCTCTCTTTCTCTCTCTCTTTCCTCCCTTTTTCTCCCTCCCTGTGTGTGTACACACATGCACTTACACACAGATGCTCTCTTCTCTTTCACAATCATCTTTCTTCTTTCTTTTAATGTAGCTTACTCTCTCTCTCATCTCTCAACTATTCTTAAGAAAGTGGAATGACTGATTTTCTTTTCAGTAACTCTAAAGTTCTAATTATTGTTAGCGTGATCATGTAAGATCACTGAGTTATTCTCTCCCCCCAGGTATGAGGCATAGGAATGCAGCTGCTGAATGGTGAATAATCACCAGTGATGAGGAGTAGAAATTGTACATATTACTTGTAAATAATATTATATGATTTACTGTTGTTTTTATGGTAATATAATTTTACTATATGGTAAAAATTTACCTGTGTTTTGAGAAATACTTTTCTTCCTGGAAATTGCGCCAAATCTCTGTATGTTGCAGCTGCTCATGATTCATCTGCAAGCGCACAATTAGATAATAGGAAGGTGGGGCTCATGTCATGTGATTCTCAGTTGCAAATCTGGCAAAGTTGAGTTTAGTCAAATGCGGAAAGCTTGCGCTAGCTTTTAGCGTTCGTGACTAGTATCAACAGTTAAAGATTTATACTTGGAACAATAATGCCCTTGGGGAGCTTTAGAGATAGTCGTCACTTCGAATACTGCTGGATTTAACCAGGTGATTGACAACCCAAAACACAGGTTTTTCAATGTTAACTTGCTGTCTTGTTTGTACAGGGCTCCCCGTGAGATATATAGTAATATAACATAATCTTAGTCTATTGTCAAAATCTAAGCCCCTCTGGAGTTGTTCTTGCTTTCCGGAAAGTACAGATTATGTCTATAAACATGATGATGTCATTCTCATTGCACATAGTTAATTAATAGTTAATTAATTAATATTAATGATTAAATGAGAGCAAAAATGTTTAACTTTAATATGATTACTGCAGAGCAAATGTATCTTAAACAAGTATGAAATTATATTGTTTAGTGCCTGACCCAGGCCTTAATAGCGCAGAGTAGTTTTTTTGAGTGACTATGGAGTTAGAAAATTTTTTGAGACCAAAAAGTACACTTTTCACAATAAAAGTTTATTTTATCTTGAAAACACTTTGATGTGGAACTATATGAACAATTACTGTTATTATTTGATTCATGCTATGCATCATTTATATTGTACCACCCTTCACCTGTTATCGGTCACATGTGCTCATATTATAGTTGCTAAAAGCCTCGTTTCCGAGGCGTATCTCTTTCTAACATATGAACATTTCTATAACAATTTTAGCAACTATAATATAACTATGGACAAGTTCTTGAAGCCCGCCAGATTAGACACTGACCCGAGCTCAAGCGCAGCTGAGAAGGACTGGCTGCACTGGATCCGCACCTTCGAGAACTTTGTCTCCGCTCTCCCACGAGAAGGCCTCAACAAACTACAGATACTGACTAACTACGTTAGCCCGCAGATATTCGAATACATTGAGCAATGTGAGAGCTACGAAGAGGCCATTGCCTCCTTGAAGGCACTCTATATAAAGCCCACTAATGAAGTATTTGCTCGTCATCTATTAGCCACCAGGCGACAGAAGAGTGGGGAGTNACACTTTTCAGCACAAAAGAAACACTGTTGCAAAACTTTACTTTTTTCAAAACATGGAACATTCTCTGGGTAAAAAACATTGTTTGTGAAAAACAAAGCATACTAACGGTAAAGATAAGAAACTTAGTTTTTTTGAGTGACTATGAAATTTTCTAAGACCAAAAAGTACGCTTTTCACAATAAAAGTTTATTTTGTCTTGAGAACACTTTTCAGCACAAAAGAAACACTTTTGTGAAATTTTACTTTTTTCAACACATGGACCATTCTCTTGGTGTAAAAAATATTGTTGGTGAAAAACAAAGTATTGTAAGGGTAGAGATAAAGAACTTAGTGTTTTTGAGTGACTATGGACTTAGAAAATTTTCTAACACCAAAAAGTATGCTTTTCACAATAAAAGTTTATTTTGTCTTGAGAACACTTTTCAGCACAAAAGAAACACTTTTGTGAAATTTTACTTTTTTCAACACATGGACCATTCTCTTGGTGTAAAAAATATTGTTGGTGAAAAACAAAGTATTGTAAGGGTAGAGATAAAGAACTTAGTTTTTTTGAGTGACTATGGACTTAGAAAATTTTCTAAGACCAAAAAGTACACACTTTTCACAATAAAAGTTTACTTTGTCATGAAAACACTTTTCAGCATGAAAGAAACACTTTTGTGAAACTTTACTTGTTTAACACTTACCGGACGATTTAAATTATTCAAAAATTTACGTAATCACGTAACGCGCGTGAGCGTCATATGATTGCCAGATACGGCTTCATTTTGCCTCGTGTGAAGAAAAAAAGCAAGCAATGTTCAAAGAGTTCTGCTAGGTAACGACGACGTTGCTTGGTACCCAGCATCTTATTCTGGAAACAAGTAAGTTCATAGTATCTTTTAGTCACTTTAGTTATGTAGCGCTTGTATTCTTACTAATTTTCTAGGCGTTGATATTGTGCAAACAATTTTCACATCGCGCGCTCTGGTTATAACTTGACCGAAGTTTGAAAATACTGGCTATGGAACGTGCAACAACATTAAAAAGATAAGTTTGTTAGCTGTAAATAGTGTATACATACAAGTATATAATATTCAGGATGACAGTTTACTGCCTGAATTGGCGATGGCTGTGGTAATCCTCAAAGCATTTAGAGGGACGAAGTGCTGGTTGTTCAGGGCATGTACCACACACATACTGGGTGAGGTGACGGGTTCCTCCCTCATGCCTTTCACTGCACACCATTCAGTCACGTCTCTTTTGTCCTTTCTGCAGGTAGTGCTGGACTGGATAGAGACGGTCTATGTTCAGCGATGCTCTTGGACCTGAACGCCTCTTTGGTTGTGGTGATATCCTGATTGGCTCGGACAGTGCCAAGATCAACTCCCGTCTGAACCGAACGTGAGTCATTGGTTTCTTGCCCTTCTTTACTGCTTCCATCCTGTAGATAATGTAGCTGTTTATCACAACTACCTCCAGCAGCCAGAAAAAAATCTTCCTCCACCATTTGATAGACTTGTGAAGAAAGCTGTAGTAGCCGGCTAGTTGGTCTAGCTTGTCAACACCAAGCATGTTAAGATTGTAGTCTTGAATGATTATAGGCTTTAGCTTTTCCTGTGTGTGTGTGTGTGTGTGTGTGTGTGTGTGTGAGAGAGAGAAAGAGAGAGAATATGTGTGTGTGTGTGTGCATATGAGAGGGAGTGAGTATGTACTTGAATGTAATTATTGTTTGTAATTGCATTTTTTTCCTTGGCAACGTATACAACAGTACTACAGTATTGTGTGTATACTATTCTATTGCATACAGACTTACCTGGATTTCACACTGATCATTGTGTTGGAGTGTTTCGTTGATAGCATCAGCACTTTCCTTTGGTCCATCCAAGATAGAGCAGGCCTTTTGCCAGACTGTGCAGAGCGTACGGTACCGACAGGAACCTTTGTTTTCTTGGTAATCTCCTTGGGCATCCCTTTCCTGTTGGACTGCACTGTACCAGTAACAGTGATTCCAGCTCTGTTGCCAAGAGGAGACTGTTGTAGAATCTGTCTACGTACAGATCGTAGCCCTTGTTGTGAAAAGGCTCTGCAAGTGTCAGAACTACTCTTGCGGTATGTGGAAGTGGTCGGTCAATTAGCTGTGTTTCTTTACCATAGTAGATCTTCACTATGCAGGTATCCGGTTTTGCTATCAGTAAGCACAAAGGCCTTTATACCCCAAGGATTAGGCTTTCCTTTGCTGAAAGACACGCGACCTTTGAAGGTGATAACTGATTCGTCTACTGCTATCTGCTGACCAGGAGTAAAAACTGATTCAAAGACAGGACAAAGCTTGTCCAAAAATGGCTGGATCTTATCGGTTTTCAGAGTGCTGTCACTTTTTCTAACATGCAGAGCACCAAAAATTTGAAAAAAGCGATCTCGTGGAAAGACTGATCGAAAGAAAGAGAAGTTGGTGGTGTCATCGGTAATCTTTCAGATCATTGAGCTGGATTATCCCCATATTCAGAATTACTGCCAAGAATCCTTTCATCTCGTCTCGAGTAACAGGTCTCCAGTTTCGGTACAGTCCTCGTCGTCTTGCTGGCATGGACTGGATCTTCTTCTCAGCATATTTATTGGTGCAGTTGACAACGTAATCCAAGAGGGTATCGTCGAAAAAAAGAGAGAAACAATCTTCTGGTGTTTCAACATTGGATGCCACGTTTGGACCTGGCTGTTCGGAAAACGTTTCTGCTGATGGTGGTGAATCATCTATGGAAAGAAGACTTCACTCACACACACACACACACACACACACACACACACACACACATACACACACACACACACACACACACACATCTCTCTCTCTCTCTCTCTCTCTCTACCTCCCCCCCACACACACACACTTACACACATCTCTTTCTCTCTCACACACAGCATTTCTTTACCTCCTGTTACAACTGTCCAGTTGTACAAATGTACTGCTGTTGTTGGTCCACTACGTCCTGATGGTCTCCCTCTGCCTCTACCCCGGCCTCTACCTCCACCTCTCCCTCTCCGACTACCTCTGCTTCTTCCCCTGGTAGCTGCTCCTCTGCCTCTGGTGGTAGCTCTTCCTCTTGCCCTGCCTCTCCTATCTCTACCTCTGAAAGCATCATTGTCATTTTCATTCCCACTTCCATTACTGTCACTCTCATTAGCTGGACCATCAGCACCAACTCTAGCTACACTGTCACAGTCATCATTGTCACTACTCTCACCACTTTCACTAGTTTCACTGCTACTATCATTGCTCTCTGAGTCACTAAACTCACTGCTTTCAATGACATCATTCTCAATTTCTGACTCAAGTTCAGCATCAATGTCAGACATCAACTCTAAAACACTCTCTGCATTGAGCCTGCTTGCCATTGTCTACGAGAAGTTTGTTGCAGGTGGACTTTGTACCAGCTGCTTCATTGGTTGACTAATGTGCGCCACTCGAATATAAAATATAGGTGCAATGTGTAAAGAAGGTAAAGGTCTTTCTTTTTGCAAGTCACATATCCGTGACAATCGTCTACGTGTTATTTATTCCAGCGCTCGCGTTTGTCACGGATATGTGACAATCGTCTGTACGCGTAGTAATTGTGAATAAATTATTGTCACGAATTCGTGACAATCGTCCGCTAAGTGTTAAACACATGTAGCATTCTTTTGGTGTAAAAAACATTGTTGGTGAAAAACAGTTTTTTAATGGTAGAGATAAAGAACTTAGTTTTTCTGAGTGACTATGGACTTAGAAAATTTTCTAAGACCAATAAGTACACCTTTCACAAAAAACGTTTATTTTGTCTTGAAAACACTTTTCAGCACAAAACAAACACTTTTGTTAAACTTTACTTTTTTCAACACATGGAACATTCTCTTGGTCTAAAAAACAGTGTTGGTGAAAACTAAACTTTTCTCACGGTAGAGATAAGGAACTTGGTTTTTTTGAGTGACTATGGACTTAAAAAATTTTCTACGAGCGAAAAATTCACTTTTCACAAAAAAGGTTTATTTTGTCTTGAAAACACTCTTCAGCACAAAAGAAACACTTTTGTGAAACTTTACTTTTTTCAAAACATGGAACATTCTTATTGTGTAAAAAACATTGTGAAAAACAAAGTATACTAACGGTAAAGATAAAAAACTTAGTTTTTTTTGAATGACTATGGACTTAGAAAATTTTCTAAGACCAATAAGTACACTTTTCACACCAAAAGTTCATTTGTGACCTGTCAAGGGAAAATCTGCCGGTTAGGAAATTATTGTATTTGGAGTAAAATGCGGTTTTAGTTTATTTCGCGTTTTTGCACGAATTTTTTTTTCTTGCACGGATGCGCTGCGCTACATCCCAGCATGCTCCATGCAAAATTTGAGGGGTGGCGCTGCTTCTGTTGCAGATATATAGCCTGTAGATTCAGCCTCGTTCATTTTTACTTAGTTGCTAACACGGAGAACAGTTGCTTTGCTGTGCAACAAACTGTAGCAAATATTTATGAGCAAGGCAGCTGCCTCTAAAAATGATTTATTATTCGATGTTCTCTCTAACATAAGCTCACTAATCTCAAAATTTTGCTACAGCACATAGACAGAAAGGAAAGCTAAAGCTTTGTACATGCTTGTCTAAGCCAAGCGCTTTCATACAGTACATTTCTACTCGTAGGTAATTCCTCTCCCTGTACGGCGATCGCGTACAGGTTATTTTGAGGCTTATATTAGTTCTTAGAACTTACCGTACCTAGAATCTATCTCTCTACTAGCAAGCGCTTACCTCCTTCAGTCCATTAGCTGTCTTCTGGGTCTTCTTTGCCTAGCTACTCGCTTCTCACTAAATGATTTTTAGTCCCCACGTGGCTGGCTGTGGTAATATTCAGCATGTACTGTACATGATCTAATTATGATACGGAGAGTATACGGACCGCCCAAAGTTTACCTAGTAACAACTTTACAACTGTTTTTCTAGGAAGCTACGAGTGGAGGCAGGGCTGCTTGCAAGAGCTATATCTGGAAAACTACTGTAGCTATGCTTACCAAATTTTGATATGCGCTTCCCAGGAAGGCCTAGATATACGCGGAATAGCTAACTCAAAATTCGCAGATTTTCCTAACCGCCAGGTTTTTCCTTGACAGGTCACATTTTGTCTTGAAAACACTTCAGCACAAAAGAAACACTTTTGTGAAACTTTACTTTTTTCAACACATGGAACATTCTCTTTGATTAAAAAACATTGTTTGTAAAAAACAAAGTATTCTAATGGTAGAGATTAAAAACTTAGTGTTTTTGAGTGACTATGGACTTTTCTAAGACCAAAAAGTACAATTTTAACAAAAAATGTTTATTTTGTCTTGAAAACACTTTTCAGCACAAAAGAAACACTTTTGTGGACCTTTTTTTTTTCAACACGTAAAAAACATTCTCTTGGTGTAAAAAATATTGTTGGTGAAAAACAAATTATTTTAACGGTAGAAATAAAGAACTTAGTTTTTTTGAGTGACTATAGACTTAGAAAATTTTCTAAGAGCAAAAAATTCACTTTTGACAAAAAAGGTTCATTTTGTCTTGAAAACACTTTCCAGCACAAAAGAAACACTTTTGTGAAACTTTACTTTTTTCAACACATGGAACATTCTCTTGGTGTAAAAAACATTGTTGGTTAAAAACAAAGTATTTTAACGCTACACATTAAGAACTTAGATTTTTTGAGTGACTATGGACTTAGAAAGTTTTCTAAGACCAAAAAGTACACTTTTCACAATAAAAGTTCATTTTGTCCTGAAAACACTTTTCAGCACAAAAGATACACTTTTGTGAAACTTTACTTTTTTCAAGACATGGAACATTCTCTTTGTGTAAAAAACATTGTTGGCAAAAAACAGTTTTCTTGCTAAGAGTAAAAAATTCACTTTTCACAAAAAACGTTTATTTAACCAGTAGTAAAAATTTTATTAAAATGAGAAGTGTAGGAATGGACAGTGCGGTAAAAAGCAATGAAACAAGGCAAGTCTCTGAATTTTGGCACATGACTACTTCATTTTCACGAGTGAATTACAAATTTCAATTCCATCATTATAAATGTCGGTCGTTTGGCTCATGAGTCAATGACTAATTTGGATGAAGTAACAAGCATTTAGAATGTAGATACACAAAGAATAGGGCACAAAAAATGAAGTAGTCAAGTGCCGAAATTCAGAAACTTGCCTTGTTTCATTGCTCTTTAGCGCACTGCCCATTCCTACACTTCTCATTTTTATAAAATTTTTACTACTTGTTCATTCACTTTTTTAAACACCAAGGTCCTCAATTGCATGGAGACAATCACACAGCAAAGACTACTCAGTGTAGTTAAGGCTGCCTCAGTTTTTAAATAGGCTAATATTGTGGATATTGTGGCTTACATATTTCTGCAGGAAAATTAAATATTTACCAAATAACCATATATGTTGATCAAATGGGCATTAATAAATAACATTAATTAATATTAGTGTCATGTGACCTTCAGGAGTGGGGCTAGAGGATGGCCACTCAGTAAGCCTTTATGCAAAAATGAGGGATGTAAACGGGGGTTTTCAGAATCTGAAATTTTGTGATTATATTGTGTTTATTACTGAAATTTTCAATCTGCCTGGAAAAAAAGGTCCCTGATACATAGTTTAGCAGATACGGGGAGAAATATACCAGTTTCTAAATATTGCACACCTAATCATACGTACGGTAGTGCGTATAGTAGGAATGGGCCGAATGTCACATAGACACAATACAAAATGTTGGTCACTATAAAAACCTACTCAAACAAAAAATAACCTTCAAAGTTGCTGAGAGACTCTTGCTGAAAGATTACCAACTGCATGCAAGGCCTAAAACTCACAAAAACTTTCCTTAACACTCATGGAGAGTGCCAGTGGGAAGCCACCATAGTGCCATTTTTTGTTCTCTAACGTACTTACGTATTTCCTAACTGACTTACTTAAAAAGGATTTCCAGAGAACCAGAATGTGTTGAGCCAACTTTGACAGCACAAGTAAGTTCTTTTCATGGGTACTACATTCCTTGATACTCGTTTTGATCATAAANTTAACTGTTGATACTAGTCACGAACGCTAAAAGCTTTCCGCATTTGACTAAACTCAACTTTGCCAGATTTGCAACTGAGAATCACATGACATGAGCCCCACCTTCCTATTATCTAATTGTGCGCTTGCAGATGAATCATGAGCAGCTGCAACATACAGAGATTTGGCGCAATTTCCAGGAAGAAAAGTATTTCTCAAATCACAGGTAAATTTTTACCATATAGTAAAATTATATTACCATAAAAACAACAGTAAATCATATAATATTATTTACAAGTAATATGTACAATTTCTACTCCTCATCACTGGTGATTATTCACCATTCAGCAGCTGCATTCCTATGCCTCATACCTGGGGGGAGAGAATAACTCAGTGATCTTACATGATCACGCTAACAATAATTAGAACTTTAGAGTTACTGAAAAGAAAATCAGTCATTCCACTTTCTTAAGAATAGTTGAGAGATGAGAGAGAGAGTAAGCTACATTAAAAGAAAGAAGAAAGATGATTGTGAAAGAGAAGAGAGCATCTGTGTGTAAGTGCATGTGTGTACACACACAGGGAGGGAGAAAAAGGGAGGAAGGAGAGAGAGAAAGAGAGAGAGAGAGCTGTTTGTGTGTGTGTGTGTGTGTGTGTGTATGTGTGTGTATGTGTGTGTGTGTGTGTGTGTGTGTGCAGTGTGTGAGTGTGAGTGTGTGAATCTCAGAAGAAATAATATTTGATGGTTAGCTAAGATGGTAAAAAAACAACTTATGATGTTAACTACCAAGTTAAAGGAACTGTGTCACTATATAAGCGCAGTTTTGTTACCAAAAATAAAATGTGTGACGTTTTGTGATGTTTTTTGTTGACAAACGCGCAATATACGTACGTACACGGAGCTAGTAACTGGAATTGGTACCCAAATCGTGCTAGAAACAAAACAAAAACGTCACAAAAGCTCATAGAACGTCATTAAACGTCACACATTTTATTTTTAGTAACAAAACAGCGCTAATATATAGTGACACAGTTCCTTTAAAGCTTCTAATGATTCAAAATGATCCGTATCAGTGTGTGTGTGTGTGTGTGCATGGTTAACATGTTGACAATTTTGATCACTAATCAATTATCAAGGTGCAATAAATAGGTGCCATGTACATGACTATATACTATTTTATATATGCATGTACGTACAGCAATAATTGTACATCCAACACAGCTAGATGGCAAAAAAAACAAGTTTACAATTAAATTGTGGATACGGACGATGTGAGTTCACCATCAAAGATGTTAATGCAAAAATTGATAAGCAGAAAAGAGCAAATGACTTCCAAGATCTGTTTGAGAACTGTCCCAACTAGGGACTAACTCAGTCATACTTCACTCAAAATGCTAGTAGACCATCAAAGTTTGATCGTCATTGTGAAACCATTTTACAAAGTTGGAGTAAGAAATGGAATCCTACTGAATCAAGACATGAGTATGAGAATACATTCTCAACAAGCAATTGGAAAATACTACCTGAAAATGAATGACAAAAACACACACTTTCTTGTTGTCAGGAATGCTATGACAAGCATCAATCCTTGCAAAAGAAATTCCCCCTCAATCCCCAGTACTCCAGTGATCCATTGATTGAGGTCAATCTTGGAACCCTTCAGAAACTTGGAAAAGTGGAAGGCACACAAAGTGTACTTAGTGAGTTAAACACATCTTTCAGTGAAACATATCAAAGAGATTTCGTTGACACTCTTGTAAAACATGGAGGACAAAGGCTGCAGGTAAACATCCCCCCCCTCACACACACACACACACACACACACACACAACAATCTCTCTCTCTCTCTCTCTCTCTCTCACACACATACAATATATTTATACAGGTTAAACCCACCAAAGCAGAGCAAAAAAGGAAAATAAGAAAAATATACAGAAATTGTCGGGACAAGGAAAACAGTGCACTGAAGAAAGGGGTCCCAACAAGTGTATTATGTGAAGACGAGTCAATTCGTGGGTACCAAAGGAAACGACTACTAAACCACTACGAAACCCCTCCACCTAAGCAAATGGCTTCAAGCAAGTCTCATTCCCCCGATTTCTCCAAAGTGACCTGGGATAAAGAGCAAGTTTTGCACGATCTTGAACAGCATCCACCAGCACCACCAGCAATCAATTGGCAAAAGTTCGCAAGAGAATACAATGTCCCGGAACAAACTGTGGACAAGTGGTAAAGCAATTTGCTCAAAAGTCAAACATCGATACTAAGAGGCTGGATGGTAGAGAAGCGTCCAAGAGAGTCAGAATGAGAAAGAGGAAGCTGCACGGTGGTGAGATTTCGGCACCAGGTTACCCTACAGTAAACACAGTCATAAGGTCATGGCAAAAAATGGTTGAAAAGGGTGAGTTGTCTTTAGGGGTTCCTTGTGCACCTTTCACGATTCAACATTACACAATCAATGCCGGTAACGTGGAACGAAACGAAATGGTTGTTATTGGCCGCAAATTCCCACTTAGTGAGCTGAGACAGAAGCTTTTGTCAGGACAAGAGAAGTACATGAGATTAGACAGTGATGAAGAAATAGCAGCCATGACCACAGCCGACTTGCAGTCAAAATTGTCAATATTACATGAAGATCACACTACATTTAGTAGCGTAGAAGAGTTGCAAGACCGATACAAACAACTCCAATGAACATGTACTCTTGCTATGTGGCACGATCACTCCACATTGTTGGGTATGGGAACGGTCATGATTACAGTCCATGTACTATTTGATCCTGCAGTGTTTTACACCCAGCCAGAATTGAATAACAGCCAAGTCGACATACAGGCAACAGTTGAACGTCCAATTATTCACATGATTGCTGCTGGCTCATCTTCAGTCGAGGACCAGGCTGCTATCTTGCAGGACCGGATCGATTGTCTCCACATACTCTCTGAGACAGTTACTACATCCGGTGGCATTGCCATTACTGACAAACTCTGCTTTTTTGTCGGTGATCACCCCGCCCAGCAATTTGAGCGGGGCACACAAATGGGGGGGGGGGGGCACTTATAAGTGTGGTGGTTGTGGTGTAAAAGATATCATGATGGATGATCTTGCTCATACATTACAACTACCTTGGAGATCTCTTGAAGAGCTACAGCAGGTAGCAATAGCAGGAAAGTTTGGGAAAAAACCAGGTGAGCTTAAACCGTTTGACAAACTACGAATTGAACCATTGAAAGAGGAGTTGAATGCAAGAAACGTATTTTATACAGCCACACTCAAGGATGACTTGGATAACATGCTTACAGGAATCCTTAAAGGAGTTCAACATGTACCGACGCTACTTTTGCTCAATCCAACTGGCTCTCTTTCAGATCTCAACCTCAGTCAATATACTATACTTGATTGTGAGCCTCTACATGACTTAAAGGGCCACCTTATAAATCTCTGCAAAGAGCTGCCATTTCTACTAGCAGGAGAGATAAGAAAAGGTGTGGAAGACATAATCAAAACAACGGTTAGTGACACAATGACTTGTGCCGATCATCGTATAGTATTGATACAGCTGTACCTGTACCTAAAGCCGAAAGAAATTAACAGAGAAATACATACTCTACTGGAAACAGCTATTAGAATCAGTCAAATTCTGTATCTTCCAGCTCAACTCCGTACACCACAAAAAGTCCTACAGCTATACAATTGTACGTGGCTTCACCATGAAGTATGCAGAGAGCTATTCACTAATTTTCACGCAGGTATGACCAAAGAAAAGTTTTTCGGCCAATATCTCCACTGTATTGTCTCTCATGCCCCAATGCAGCTAGAAATTGTTCCTCTTTCGTCAGTCAACACTGAAAATCAGGAGCGGCTTTTTAGCCAGGCACGAAAAACAGCAACCTCAACATCTAACAGGCACCCACAAAATGTAATTTCATCACTCACCATTCGGCTACAAGCCAAAACAGATCTCAAAGATGTCACTAACGAAGTTAGGAAAAGTGAAAGTAGAGTGTCGAAAGTCAGCAAAAACATTCAGAAATACAAAAGCACAAAAGTTGACGCTAGCTTCATAGAAATGCATCTCCACAGTTGGAATCAACATCTCATACGGATAAGTCCTTTCCTCGTGCTTGGAGAAGGTGAGTGGTGGGAGAGTATACTAGGTGGCTATCGGTTTCATGATGGTGATGAAGAACAACACAGCCAAACTTCACCACAGCTACTCCACTACAGATCATCTACAATTAAGGATGTCAGAACACGTCAGTCACTCTGTTGGGAAAAGTTAATCAAAGAAAAGATTGAACTACTGACTCCTAAAGTGTATCTATACACGTCAGATGGTATACCCAATGGAGATATTACCTATCCTCATGATCAGCTGCAGTCACATGTTGATGACAACTTTGAGTCCAGTACATCTATACAGATTGAAGAAAATGTTTATGGAAGCAGAGCAACAATGACAGATTCACAAGCACATATGGATCAAGAACAGGAGCAACAATTACCAAGCACAGATTCACAAGAATCTCCTGTTGAGATGGATACAGTATCAGAGTCGGAAATTGTACATTGTCAAGAAGGTGGTTCTAGGCTGAGTTTAGAACCTGAAGAAAGTGCTACAGAAGCAGTTAAAGCAGCTCTCTTCAAAACGAAACATGCTTCTTTGATAGTGAAAGTATTGGGCAGAAAACAGATCATTGAGGAATTTGATGAGTTGAGACATAAATTAAAGACGTCTGGTAAGAAACCCACAAGATTTCAAAGACAGAAGCATGAAGAGTTACTTGCTGAATTACAAACATTAGTACAGAATGAGAAGACAAAGACAATGGAGAAGATTAGACAAACTGAAAGAGACTACTATCTGTCACATAACACGCTTCCCAATGGAAATCCTGAGCACACAGAACTAACCAGGAAACTTAAGTTTATCAACAAGTTGTTAGTCACATGGCACGCTAACTTTTGATGCTATATAGCACACTGTGATGTACACATAATTCAGAATATTATACTTACCTATTAAATAAATCATGGCTGTGAACTTTTCGTCCAAATTTACAAGATTTTATTTATCATTGTTGTTGCTTCTTTCTAATGTTTATTTGTGTGTGTGTGTGTGTGTGTGTGTGTGTGTGTCATCATGCAAGCTTTTGGTGTGTTTGTGGTGATGGTGGTAGTGGGTAATGTAGACAGGCCAGTCCTAATGATATATACTAAAATAGCTATGTAAATCATAATTCAATTTAAGGCACAGGTAGTCTGGTCCCTCTGGCTTTTATAATACATGTAGGAATAAGACACAGGCAGCAGTCTGATATACTACTCAGGTACATTAAGGCATGGTTTTGCATATTAAGGCCTAATTAAAATTGAAATCAAAATATTTCAATCCAAGAATGAGCATACATAATCAAACTCTAAGACATGGTACATATCAAGGATTGTAATGTCCACACAAAGTTTGATAGTCATGTGACCTCGAATAATTGCATAATTAAGCATATTTTCTCCTTTTGTTCTAGGAGTTAGGGTTCCCACGGAGATATTGGCCCCATATTTTGGTGATGTGTTAATTAAGTTAATTAATAATTAACTACCAGAGCGCATAATTAATTAGTGCATAATTAATTAGTTATGACAAATTTCTAATTAAAGAGCACTATCTTTAAAAATTTTTATTTCCATAACTCATTAATTATGCGCTAATTAATTATGCACTCGGGTAGTTAATTAATAATTAATTTAGTTAACATGTTCACAAAATATTAACTTGATACCATCCTTGGAAGATCAACTCCTTCAGCACCAAAAAAACTCAATATACAACCTTGAATTATGCGCATATTTATTGTCACATGACCACTAAACTCAAGGAAAACTTGAAAATTACTAAGTTAAATCCACATANNTCCTTGATACTCGTTTTGATCATAAACATGCCTAAACAAAAACTAGAAAGCTTTGAAACTTAGTGTATAAATTCACGTACTACAATGCAGCCCTCTTTGAGAGTTCAAAGGTCATCATTATCTATCCACGTGGCATTATTATATGCGCATGCGCATTAGCCACTCCAGCAGAATGCAGTGCATGTAGCTGCCACTCAAGCTTTTTGTAGGGACTAACCAGTCTCTAATAGTCTCCACACTGTAGTGTTGAAAAAAGTAAATGAACAAGTAGTAAAAATTTCAAAAAATAACTAGTGTAGGAATGGGCAGTGCGGTAAAAAGTATTGGAACAAGGCATGTCTCAATTTCGGCACATGACTACTTCATTTTTTATACCTAACTTTTGCCTAGTCAGCAGTCCAATTTAAGTTACCTGTCTGTTATATAGTCAACTACTTAGCCAACTGATTAGTAGGAACTGAAATTGAACTGAATTGAATGCAATAATAAGTTGTGGTGTTATACTATTGTACAGATCATTGTATTTACGACACTGAGGATCCGGATCAAGATTAAAAATGAAGTAGTCATGTGCCGAAATTGAGACATGCCTTGTTCCAATACTTTTTACCGCACTACCCATTCCTACACTACTTATTTTTTGAAATTTTTACCACCTGTTATATATGTGACCCAATTTTGGAAAACCGACCAGATGTAGTAAAACTTTATTTGTAGTATTCGGCGATTGTAGTGTAATTCGCGACGCGCGCGCAAAATTAATTTTTTTGCACCAATGGGGAGGGGCACACCTTGGCGAGCTGCAAACGTGATTTTACGGGTGGGGCTGCTTCTATTGCTGAGATATGAGCGCTTGAATGCAGCTATGTCAGCCATGGCTAGCTTCTCTCCCGTTAGTACACGGGGTTGCGTTGCCATGTTCATTTATTAATTATTGTGATAAGTACATGATGCAGCTGCTGCTGTGGATCTCATTATAATCTTGCATATTTAATGTGCAGCAAAAAACAATGCATTGTTCATCAACTAAACACTTCTAGCAGAAAGAAATCTCTTCCAGATGATCAGAAGATGGCCCACAGTGTTGCAGAATCGCTGGGCTATGCCAGGAGCTGTTTATCTGTGCATAATAATGAATGAATGTATTGTACATTGTGTATAATAAATTTGCAATGAAATTTGTGGGGGAAAGAAGCTAAGCGCTTCTTATTATGGGCAATAAGTATTAGCTAAACTGTTTCCTGCAGTTAGAATAGCTATAGATGCATGCATTAATATTGGGCGCTTATTTCTGCGCCATTTATAGCTTAGTTACTCTAGTTACAGCCCAACCGCTACATTATTCTACTTAGTAGACTTACTTACCTCCTTGGTGAATCCTCCTGGAAGGCTCCCTGGTCTTCTGTGTCTTTAAAAAGGCTCATAAAGTAAGTTTTAACTAGCGCTTCAACTAACTTCATGCATATTCTGATACTACACTAAAATTGTACCACAAACATAAATTGTTTGTAACACGGATAGTATACAGAGTTTGTGTACTCGCGCTTAGCAACGTATTCGCTCACGATTTTAGCGAGTAAAATTGGAATGAACGGTCGGTATATTTGAGCTCATATCTCAAAAACTATAGTGCCTAGCAGCTCCAAATTTGGAAAAAAGCTAGTTGCAATGACGTAGATTACAATGCAAGCGCTATCTCAAAATTCGCATATTACTACATCTGGTCAGTTTTCTAAAATTCGGTCACATATGCGTAATGGTTATATCTCCCTAGTAACCAACGGGTACCCAATTTTCAAGGCAGATCTAACATCTTATAGTTAAGTATTACTTGCAAACAAAAATTTGACCTTGTGCATTGAGTGTTTACATCCCTCATTTTCAAAAGTATGCATTTTCAGATCTAGCCACGCCCACAAACATGACTTGGTTTTCATTTTCATTAAGAATGTCAAATACATAAATAATATGATGATTACCAAATTCGGTCTTCTAATCACAGAGTATGTTCAAAACACGAAAGGGTTAGCTTTTTAATTAGTTCCTAAACTGCCTTAACTTTTGAGCCATCCTTAACTACACTGAGTAAACCGTCTCTAAAAGCTGTACATTTGATGAACATGCGCATTATATTAATGCAAACCACGTGGTCTATTGACGACCTTTACCAACATCAAAATGGCTAAATAAAAAGTACAGTATTTTATATCGAGAGTTTCAAAGCTGCCTAGATTTTGTTTGCTGGGTTTTCGCCAGCAAACGAGTCGAAAAGGACATATTACAGATGAAATGAAGTCCCACTATATAATTAAAGTTGGCTTGATGCCTTTTCTTTGTCTGGAAATCACGTTCATATAAGTCAGTTAGGAAGGAAGGAAGAAAGGAAGGAGAACAAAATTGCACTCTTGTGGCTTCTCGCGAGCGCTCTCTCCAGAGTGCTCTAGAAACTTTCTACCAGTCTTCTTGGTTCATACAGTAAGCTAACTGTCCGTGGGAAGCTATTAAATGCATTTGAAGGCTTACCTTTCTTTCCCTGAAAGTTTATAAGCATAAACATTTTGCATTGTGTCAAATGGACAGTCGGACCATTCCTACTCTACATACTACCGTACGTATGATATTTAAAACACTTTTCAGCACGAAAGAAACACTTTTGTGAAACTTTACTTTTTTCAACATATGGAAAATTCTCTTGGTGTAAAAAACGATGTTGGCGAAAAACAAAGTTTTCTAATCGTAGAGATAAAGAAATTTGTTTTATGGAGTGACTATGGATAGTCACTCAAAAAAACTAAGTTCTTTATCTCTGCCGTTCCAATATTTTGTTTTTCACCAACAATGTTTTTTACACAAAGAGAATGTTCCGTGTGTTGTTCACTAAAGTGTGTCTTTTCTGCTGAAAAGTATTTTCAAGACAAAATAAACGTTTTTTGTAAAAAGTGTACTTTTTAATCTTAGAAAATTTTCTAAGTCTATAGTCACTCAAAAAAACTAAGTTATCGTTAGAAAACTTTGTTTTTCACCAACAATGTCTTTTGCACCAAGAGAATGTTCCACGTGTTGAAAAAAGTAGAATTTTACAAGTGTTTCTTTTGTGCTGAAGTGTTTTCAAGAAAAAAAAAAGTTTTTTGTGAAAAGCGAATTTACTCTCTTAGAAAATTTTCTAAGTGTATAGTCACTCAAAAAAACTAAGTTCTTTATCTCTTCTGAAAGAAAACTTTGTTTTTTAACAACAATTTTTTTTACACCAAGAGAATGTTCCATGAGTTGTGAAAAATAGAATTTCACAAAAGTGTTTCTCTTGCAATGAAATCTGTTTTCAAGCCAAAATAAACGTTTTTTGTGAAAGGTGTACTTTTTGGTCTTAGAAAATTTTCTAAGTCCATAGTCACTGAAAAAAAACTACCTCTACCGTAATAAAACTTTTTTTTTTAACAACAATGTTTTTTACACCAAGAGAATGTTCCATGCGTTGAAATAAGTAAAATTTTATAAGAGTTTCTTTTGCACTGAAAACTGTTTTCTAGCCAAAAAAACGTTTTTTGTGAAAGGTGTTCTTTTCGATCTAAGAAAATTATCTAAATCCATAGTCACTGAAAATAACTAAAACCTTTATCTCTACCGTGAGAAAACTTTGTTTTTCACACACATTGTTTTTTACACCAAGAGGATTATCTATGTGTTGAAAAAAGTAAAATTTCACAAAAGTATTTCTTTTGCGCTTAAAACTGTTTTCAAATGATATTAACGTTTTTTTGTGAAAGGTGTACTTTTTGGTCTTAAAAATTTTTCTAAGTCCATAGTCATTGAAAACAACTAAGTTCATTATTTTCACAGTGAAAAAACTTTGCTTTACACCAACATTGTTTTTTACACCAAGAGAATGTTCTATGTGTTAAAAAAAGTAAAATTTCACAGAAATGTTTCTTTTATGCTGAAAAAGGTCTTGAAGCAAAAGGAAACATTTTTTGTTAAAGGTGTACTTTTAGTTCTTAGTCCATAGTCACTGAAAAAAACTAAGTTCTTTATCTCCTCTGTGAAAATACTTTGTTTTTTAACAACAATGTTTTTACACCAAGAGAATGTTCCATGCGTTGAAAAAAGTAAAATTTCACAAAAGTGCTTCTTTCACGCTGAAAACTGTTTTCAAGTGAAAATAAACCTTTTTTTGTGAAAGATGTACTTTTTGTTCTTAGAAACTTTCCTAAATCTATTAGCCTCGTTCCCAGGCTCTCACCTTTGACCTTACACTCACGATAAGGAAGGAGAGAGCCTGATCGGAAATATCACGTGAATGACGTAAAATTTACGAATTACTAGTGCAACTGAGTAGCTAGTGACGTGAAACGGGAGTAGCGCGCATACGTATGAAACCACACAGGTTATTATTAAACCGCAAAGCAACGTGAACGCGTGACAGAGAAGCTCGAAGGTGACTTAAGCTGTGGAGAGCTCGCGTCTTGGATAAAAAGATGACTGATAGGACATTTGGTTGGTGACAAGGTAAGAAGTAGTAATAATACCATTTCATAAGTTACTTGAATCATAAAATTCTCGATCTGGCAGATAACTATCAGTATTTTCTCGGTGTAGGGTGGTTGAAGTAACTTGAGCACTCACAAATGTAAATTTATACTCTGCGCTGTGATAGGTCACAGTGTTTGAATTTAAATCTTGATCCTGTTCAGGAAAAATGTCTCAGTGTGTTGACTATTTGTGTAAGTTAGAGTGTCAAGCCTTGTCAGACATTTTGAATGGAAAAGTTTGTGATAATAGTAACTATGGTGGTGTTTGATCAGTTGTTTCTAAGGCTAAGGCTTCACTCTATGAGTATTTTAAACATTCGAGTTTCAAACCGGGACAAATGGAAGCTATTGTTGCATTTTTGCATGGGAAAGATACGTTTGTGAGGTTAGCCACTGGAGCCGGAAAGATTATGTGTATTTTTCTCGGCCCTTTAACTCTCAGTAAAACAGCCTCTGCTGTGGTCATTAGTCCATTATTTTCACTGATGGATCAGCAGGTTAGTGTTCGATTTGTATTTTTGGGGGCTTGACATTGAATTGTAAGATTATTTATGTTGGTTGCACAATTACAAGCTGTTGGAGTGTCTGCTATAAGGGTTGATGGCATGGTTAATTTAAATGCGTTTGTGAAGGAGCTTTTTCGCTTTGGTTAGTATTGTGGGTTTTTTTCCATTTATGTTGAATTATGATCCTCATATTGAATTCGTAATATATTAGTATTTATGTCTCCTGAGATTGCTGTAAGACCTCCTTGGCGTAACCTGTTTAAATGTTCGTCCCAGTTTTTGAAGAATCTCTGCTTGATAGCTGTAGATGAGGCCCACTGTAATGGTATGTTTATCTATAGCTATAATATTAGTGTAGTAATAGGTGATTTTTTTTAACATGATGTTAATTATAGGGGGAGAGATTTTAGAAAGTGCCTTTCTCTCATTGGTGGATTAAGAGCATTGACAAGTGTGAGAATGGTTGTGTTAACTGCTTCTGCGACTCCTGAGATGCAAGACAGTGTATGCTCATCTTTGAATCTACAGTCACCAGTTGTAGTTTCTAGAGAATTGGACCGTGTAAATATTTTTTATCTGCATGTAAGAGTTCAAGCATTAAGGTAGGACAAGTAACAAAATGACAACATGCCTATTTATTTACTGAAATATGAACGATATATATATATTACAGAGAGATTTTCATGGCTTAATGGCTACATTAAGCTCTGTGACTGAGCTTGAAGACATCCCTAAGACCCTTATTTTTTGTCAAACAAAGGATAAGGCAATTACTGTACACCAACAGTTACACAACTCTGCCAAATACAAGCACTACACCAGTTTATATCATGCCTCCTTACCCGGAAGACTAAGTTGTTTATCCAGAGAAGCTTCTCTTCTTCTACTACTGAACTTCGAGTCTTAGTTTCAACAGTGGCTTTTGGCATGGTATAGGGACAATTTTTATACTTACTACTTTCATCTATGACAGTTGTTTGAATATAATTTCAGGGTATGGATGTAGGCGATATTGAAGTATTTGTTGTGTATGGCATTCCTGATACCATTGCAAATCTATATCAGGTATGGTTATTGGTTTTGTGTATAGTGAGATAAATTTGTGAGTTGAATTATACATTATTTAGCTGATAGGTCGTGCTGGACGGAATGGTGCTCCCTCACGGGCCCATGTTTTGTTCAATAAAAGATCCCTAAAGAAAATTTCTACTTCTACTTTGATAAAGTTTTGCAAGGATACCAAAAACTGCAAACGAAGCATCCTTCTTAATGGAATCGGTGGAAGTAAAATATGTAACAACCCCATTCAATGTTGTGATACGTGCAGTGGAAATGTGATCCCATATAAATCACTAGATGTACTCAAAGCTGGTGAGATTACACGCAAAAAAAGAGCACCACCATCCATTCGGCAGGTAGATGAAAATTTGAAAGCAAAAGTTCGAAATTGTTTAGTTTTTGAGAGAAAAAAGATTTGTGATGAAAATCCAGGCTTTAAAATGTTAGGTGCTCAGTTTGTTTTCCCTGATGCTGTCATCAAAGAAATTTGTGACAAATCCAGCTAGTATAGACGATTTGCGTAGTTTACATTGTTTACGTCCTGAACATGTAGAGCGTGTGTACAAAATTGTAATGGATATTGTTGCTACTGCTCCTCCGCGCCGTCGAAATGTTATACATAGATAGTTGTCAAGATTGTAAGTTAGAACAATTATGATGACAATGTTATGTACGTACTACAATGTTTTAATTATTATACTATATAATATAGTTGTTTTGTTGTTACTATGGATGGTTCTCTGCCAGATCACATTCGATAATTATACGTATACATTTAATTTCAATATTTTAAAGGTAAGTATATATATGTTATACGAAGTCGAACATTTCATAGTTTCAATCAATCTCAAATTGAGAAAATTCATCGGTCTGATAGTCTACTTCTTCATCCGCAAGTACATCACTGTTAACCAACTTCTGAAACCATCCATCTTGTAGTCGTTTCCAGCCTGAAGCACATGGATCGGAGAAAACCTTGTGATCGTCCTTCTGGTTCAAGAACAACTGTTGAGACATTTTATGTATGTCTCTGGATGCATCCCGAACACTATGCTTTAGGTGAGTGTGCAAACCAAACATTGAATAAACCTTTTTAGAAGCTTCTAGCAAAAACAGAGCACTCATGGACAGCTTCTCAATGTGTTTCTCATTGATTTGCCCTTGGCTGTTCCTTAGTGCTAGCTTCATAATCCTGAATGTTTATATTAACGATTATTAATTAATTTCAAATTCAATAGCATGTATGCCAACAACTTACAGGTTGTAATGCTCTAGGAGCTGATCCAATGGTTTACCATGGCCAGGACGACCGTCCATGTTGACAGTCCTGTTGTGAACTACTATGTACGAAATATGCTTAGGGAAGTCAGCAATTATAATATTATTATTCAAAAGATGTGTTGCAGCCTCCAATGCATAATTCTTCTTCCCTGTTGCAAGGAACCTTGGAATCCACCATTTCCAGTGGCGTACAATCTGCTCACCATCTTCCCACCTAATTGCGTGCCGAAGGTCAATGTACAAGTACAGCGTGTACATCAATGATGAAGCAAATGTGGACTGTCTTTGATCTCCTGGAAACAGCACACCAGAAACGATGGATTCAGAGGTACTACTAAGCCATTCTTGTGTTGGTTCATGCTCTATGTTGTCAGATGGTGACTTTATGTTGAAATGTTTGCAAATTGCAGCAAGAAAGTGTGCTTTAAACACATGTAAAGCAAACTCGTCTCCAACATTGAAGCATTTTACTGCTTTGTCAACATGAAGGCGATGAATGTACTCTCTGAGATTGCAGTGATCCTACCTGTGCTGAACAGCCCCAGAATATGTCAAAGATGGTCCTGAGACATTCCCATAAGAAATGGAAATCTCCTGTAAGAGTTATTAATATTAGTTGTATTTTGTTTATAGTTCTGTCAAAGCCATCCAAAAAAATTAGCAATTCTGCTTGAAGACTCACCAGGTACTTCCTTTGCCCATGATAGCTTGTCAATCATATCCATTTCATTTCTCCTCCAACGTTTTGCACCTCGTATGTTCTTACAAGTCATATTGTCACCAACAAAGCCCTGAGATTATGAACTTTGTGTTCATGTTTGTCAGAATTATAATTATTGTTATATTTACCTGGGGTGATCCACTCAACTTAGCATCTTGTCGAAAAGATTCTATAATAAATATGTTGTTGTCAATATACTTTTCGTCTTTAAAAATTACCTTTATTGGTGCAACATTTGCCTTTTTGACAGGGTGTGTATTTTGTTCTTCAGGAACAAAACGTTTGAGGTCAGAAAAACACTCAAATTCATCGCATAGAAAGTGCTGAGTATATTTCACTGCTCGCCTGTACAAGCATTCTCCGTCCTCTGCACTTGGAAGAATATCAGTGACCCTAACATTCTGTCTCGGCTGCTGTGGTGACATGTCATTCCAGTTAACTTCCCATGGAGGTAAATTGTTAAGTTGAAAGGCTAAGCGTGTTGTAACATTCAACATGCTGGTGTGTGCATCTGTATACATGTGCATGTATGCGTGCGCATAATATTATAATTGCTTATATTTTTGAAAGTTTTTTTGTTTACTAATAACGGTATACCTTGTCTCTCGTGCCTGGTCTTCATAGAGATGTTCAAGTTGTCATATATAAATAGGCAGTGTGATGAATGTACCATTTCAGTATACTGAGCTTCTGAAGTAATCATACGTATATTCTTCCATGTGGTGTCATACGATGTGCATACTCCAGCATGATTTAACACCGTCATGACCTACAACATAAATTGTTATGTAATGTTTTTCTTGCAGATTTTAAAAGTGAATTAGATATGGTCACCCACTTGTTTATCCGTACATCGTGAGACTAAGAGCAACCCCATCAATAGTTGGAGACCATCACATTTCCGTGATCTGGCATTTAGGAGTGTACACACTGACATCAACATCTTAGCATCGATTTCAGTGTCATCAGAAGGCAATGTGTGCTTCTCGACTATCTGTGTGAAAAGCTGAAGAAGATGTGGGCTAGATACTTGTAACTGAGAAAAGATGGAGTCAAGTGTGAAACGACGAAAGTGTTCTAAAGTGTTAGGACCTTCTGCTACAGGATTGTTGCGTTTCACTAGTGAATCAACCTCTCTACAAATTAGCCTGTTGTCATCCTCCAACTCAGCCACTCTCGACTCTAGCTGACGAATTCTATCTTTAAGCTCTGCAATCTCATATATTTGAGAAGAAGAGAGGCAGTTGGTGTTTGATCATCAGTAACATCTGAACTAGCAAAGGATCAATAGTGGGAGTGATCATCAGCCGGAAGCTGTGAGGTACATGAAAAGTGATGGTCTAAACTAGAGGAAGAGAATGGATCATAAGAGAGATCCACATCACTCGGACTAAAGCTTAAGCCAGGGCCGCTGTCTGAGCCACCAAGATCTGCCACTCTCTGTATGCCACAAATATGCATTTTCCTATGCTTTCCACATCGACGCTTTGTGTGGTGAGGAAAGGCTGCCTGGAAAGCATCATTTATATCTGCCCTGTTGATGTCTGGAAACTCTTCCTTTATCTCGTCATGTGCATCACAAACACGTACTCTCTTTGAGGGGACTGATGTGTCACCATCATCACATGACTCGTACTTTCGCTTCAACCTGTTGTGATATTGTCATGAAGATTGTAATAATCATTATGTCCTTCTTATAAGATGTTAAATTTCTTACCAGTCCACTACAACTGATGTACTCTTACTCATGGCTGGGCTCCTATCCAATTATGCGTAATATTAAAACTGCTAGGTACAATATTACTCAATGCGCGATCGTAAACTGCATGAGTTGTATTGAGTTCGAAGTTATAAGCATAGCTCTATTGTATAGCTAGTATCTATGTATATGCTATGCTTTATTTATGATCATCATATTAAAGTAAGATAACGCTATAGTACTGTAGCTTGTCAATTTTGATATTTACAGACCGAATTTATAAATATTATATTTGAGAATCACACGACCAAATTGAATGAAATCGAAAGCATGCATACAGTTATGTGCCAAGTGTTCTACTTTTATCTGCAGTCCCCAGCTTCCATTTTGTTTCTCGGGAAATTTCGGAAAACCTGTATCAAAATAGAATAGTGCATAATATTCCGCAGCTCGTTATCATCATATTAAGGTAAGATAACGCTATAGTACTGTAGCTTGTCAATTTTGATATTTACAGACCGAATTTATAAATATTATATTTGAGAATCACACGACCAAATTGAATGAAATCGAAAGCATGCATACAGTTATGTGCCAAGTGTTCTACTTTTATCTGCAGTCCCCAGCTTCCATTTTGTTTCTCGGGAAATTTCGGAAAACCTGTATCAAAATAGAATAGTGCATAATATTCTGCAGCTCGTGTTTATTAAAATTAGTCACTACATTCTTGCGGTATCAGTCCATACACGTCATCAATCCAAATTTCAAAGGACGTGTCTACTGTCTATCCCCACGTCATTCACGTGATATTTCCGACCAGGCTCTCTCCTTCCTTACCGTGAGTGTAAGGTCAAAGGTGAGAGCCTGGGAACGAGGCTAAAATCTATATTCACTGAGAAAAACTAAGTTCTTTATCTCTACCGCGAGAAAACTTTGTTTTTCACACACATTGTTTTTACTCCAAGAGAATGTTCTATGTGTTGAAAAAAGTAAAATTTCACAAAAGTGTTTATTTTGCGCGGAAAACTGTTTTTAAGTGAAAGTAAACGTTTTTTGCATAAGATGTACTTTTTGGTCTTAAAATTTTTTCTAAGTCTATAGTCACTAAAAAAACTAACTTTTTTATCTTCACAGTGAGAAAACTTTGTTTTACACCAACGTTGGTTTTTACACCAAGAGAATGTTCCATGCGTTGAAAAAAGTAAAGCTCACAAAAGTGTTTCTATTGTGGTTAAAACTGTTTTCAAGCGAAAGTAAACGTTTTTTGTGATAGGTGTACTTTTTGATCTTAAAAAATTTTCTAAGTCCATAGTCACTAAAAAAACGAAGTTCTTCATCTCCATAGTGAAAAAACTTTGTTTTTTACACCAAGGAGAATGTTCCACGGGTTGAAAAAAGTAAAATTTCACAAAAGTGTTTCCTTTGTGTTGAAAACTGTTTTCAAGCCAAAGTAAACGTTTTTTGCGAAAATTATCTAAGACCCTATCTCCACTGTGAGAAAACTTTGTTTTCAGCACAAAAGAAATACTTTTGTGATATTTTACTTTTTTCAACACATGGAACATTCTCTTGATATGAAAAAAAAAGTTGGAGAAAAACAAAGTTTTCTCAGTGTGGAGATAATGAACTTCATTTTTTTTAAGACCCAAAAGTACACTTTTCACAAAAACGTTTATTTTGGCTTGAGAAAAGTCTTCAGCACAAAAGAAACAATTTTGTGAAATTTTACTTTTTTCAACGCATGGAACATTCTCTTGGTGTAAAAAACTTTTCAGTTAAAAAATAAAAGTTTTCTCACTGTGGAATTAAATAGCTTAGTTTTTTTCAATGACTATGGACTTAGAAAATTTCTAAGAACAAAAAGTACACTTTACAAAAAAACGTTTATTTAGGCTTGAAAACAATTTTCAGCACAAAAAATTTAACTTTTTTTTAACACATGGAACATTCTCTTGGTGTAAAAAACAATACTGGTGAAAAACAAAGTTTTTTCACCGTGGAGATAAAGAATTTCTTTTTTTTCACTGACTATGGACTTAAAAAAATTTTTTAAGACCAGAAAGTACAATTTTCACAAAAAACGTTTATTTTGTCTTGAAAACAGATTTCAGCACAAAAGAAAAACTTTTTTGAATTTTTCGTTTTTTAAACACAAAGAACATTCTCTTGGTGTAAAAAACATTATTGGTAAAAAACAAAGTTTTCTTACTGTGGAAATAAAGAACATAGTTGTTTTCAATGACGATGGACTTAGAATTTTTCTAAAACCAAAAGTACACTTTTCACAAACAAAAGTTTATTTTGGCTTGAAACAGTTTTCAGCACAAAAAATTTACTTTCTTCAACGCATGAAACATTCTCTTGGTGTAAAAAACATTGCTGTTAAAAAACAAAGTTTTTTACCTAATGAAGAGACCCAGAGCGCGTTGTAGCAAATAAAGTTTACAATTTTGGGTTCTTAACAGACTTTCACCAGATGCAATTTTTATTTGCTACAACATTTCGAGAGCGCTCTGGCTCTCTTCATCAGGTAGAATGACATATAGCATTACATACATGTGTTAAATAGTAAGTTATGGTTCTAATAACCCGAAACAGGAAGTAGATGGAAAGAAATTTAAGGGAGCGGAAATGAGAAGTTTAAAGCTGCTTGAGGAATGGATTCCGTACTTCACTGATCTTCAAACCTGTGTTTTGGTTGAAATTTTCATTCAGTAGTGTCGACACACACTTGCTGGAATTCAAGTACTCACTAGCTAGTCAAAGGCCTCCATTAGCTTGTGCACACATTAATGCTCAGCTAGTCTCTTCACTCACACACTAAGACTCAACCACTCAAATACTGTAACGCTTAACCAGGCGTTTCACTCACACTAACACTCAACCAGGCTCTATACTATAACGCTAAACCAAGCTTTACACTCACACTAACACTCAACCAGGCTCTTCACTCACATTATATTAATGCTCAACCAGGCTAGCTAGCTCTTAACTCACATTATATTAATGCTCAACCAGACTCTTCACTAACAATAACACACAACCAGGGTCTTCACTCACATTAACACAACCAGGCTCTTCATTCACACTAAGCTTAACCAGGCTAGTAACTCACATTAATGCTCAACCAGGCTCTTGTACATACCACATTCTTCACTCTCACATATGAGGTTCTTCATGCACTCACACACACAAAGGCTTTTCACACACACACACACACACACACACACACACACACATACACACGAAGGCTCTTCACACACCATAACTATATGCTTCCCCAACCAATACCCAATCATACTTCCTCAATCCCTGAGCAAATAACAAGCAAACAAACAAATAAATGATAAAAAATGAACAAAAAAACATACAGGTTGATCAGACCACACTTATTTGCATGGAAACTAACAAAAGTATATAACTAAACCAAGAAATGAGGCCATTCCATCAACCAGTGATAATGTGGCTGTATACCCCAGCCACGATGTGCAGAAATCACCAGTAGCCCTAGTGACACCCAGCCAAGCCATTGCAGTTGAGCAGCAACGAAAAGACGTAGTCACATTGCCATTAGACATGAAGCAATTTGACCACATCAACCTATTTTGAAGCTAAAAGAAGACCCATTCCCACTCCTAATGCCACTTGCTATATAATAACCCCCGGTGAACCCAAAGGATGATGCAGGATACATAGTAGCGAATAAAAAGATGAACATTCGCACTATACATCCATTATACCGCGATATTTTAACATGCAACCACACACACACAAACATCACATTACAAACATAATAATTAACAACATACACCATTCATACCTCAATCATAAGATTGACTAGAGATCGATGAGAAGAATAAAATTGATATAATTTTTGTGTCAACACGTATGTATTATCCTAAAATTTAATGAAGAACCCATTGGGGAGAATCGATTGTACCATATACGATAATTATATGATTCAAATTCAGTTGAACGAGATGGATAATAAGTACATTGTAGTGTTTGAATACGTAGCACCATTGTACCATGCAGCTGTTTGATGAAGGAATAGTACTTTTGTATCTGCTGTTTGAAGAACAACAATAATACTAGCTGTTTGAAGAAGGACATAGTCCTTGCATGGGTACAGAAATGAAACAAACACTTTAATTATTATGAGTGGAAGTACGTCAGATATTTATTAGCATTCATGCAGATAAGTACTGTTAACAGTCAGAATACATTGCTGACCATACAAGTTCCAAGGCCTAGGATGGTAAATGTCCTAAAGCTCACATGTGAAAATCAGATAGATACATGTACTCACACATACTGAACATAACTGTAACTATCATAATTATTATGCACTTTTGAAAAGCAAACAAGCACAATGAAGCTCTAGCAAGTAATTATAAGAGGTTGTAGCTAAATATATTGTGCTTTCAAGCTAAACATGCACATAAAAATTTTTCAAACTTATTTTAATAGAAAAAGTAAATAATTTCTAGATACCTGCAAGTCCAACTCTTCATGCTATAGAAGGTGCCTCATGGCTTGACCAGTTGGTAGTCAGAACTGTAGTTAGGAGCATGTGGGAACTTGCTGAACTTTCAGGCAAACCAAACTGAGAGAAATGCCTCTTCTTCACCAACAACTGAGGAGAAGATGGTAGTTCAGTTGACTTGAAGCTCTGAAGTGTCTCCTTTCAGCTCAGGTGTTCCCGACTAACTCTGATACTGCTTTGAAACTTGCAGGGAATTGACTGAGTCTAATCAAGGTAAAGTTCTTTTTTAGCCAAGCTAAATTCCAGCGCGAGACAAGTACAACTCATATTCATTAGGTACGCATGCGGGTAAAATGTGCGTCATTTAGAATATTTCACTGCATGCTGCTGATCATGCACACAACAGCCACCCATGTAGCTTTAAAGTTTATTTCACCTTCCAATGGAGCATGGATATATATGTGACCCTCTCTGAGATTTTTTTTTATGAGACCATTACCTAGTATAACCTTTGAACTATTGATTCTGCAAATATGAGCTCCTGGGCGCTTGTAGTTGCTGAAATATGAGCGCTTATACATGCGGAGCGCCCATACTAAAGATTGCAGAGTTTGCAATTTTTATACGTAACTATGGAATGATTTATGTAATCCGTATACTTCCGGAAATGGCAATGAATAATTCAACGCTCAAGTTCTAGCATTGTTTTACAAAGTTTAGAGAGACAGTCAAGGAGACAAAAGAAGAATAAAGAGATAGTCAAAGGCTCCATTAGCGCTCGTTTTGAAGAACAGCTGGACTGAATTTTTAATTATTCACCACAAGTCTTGACATCAGCTCCGTGTAATAGACGCTAAGCGCTATGACACGAGTAGCTTGTAGGAGCTATAACTCAGTAACTAAAGCGTTTTAGAAGCTAAAAATTATATATTTGTGTAGCTAAATGATTATTCTATCGTATAAGCTGCCATGCAAAAATTGTGTATTTTGACCAGACCTATTAAAATGGCCTAGTACACAAATTACTACGTAGCGCATTATGCTTGGTTTGAAGGTCACATATTCCCAGTACGGTAGTACTGAATGGCATGGATGGCCCATTAGCGTAATACAAATATTCACGTGAATAACTCTGCAAAAACTGAGCGCTTGGCACTAAAAGGCTTATAAAGCTTCTATTTAGCTCATTCTTATTCTAACAAGCCTAAAAACATGGCCTAAAACCATCGCTAAGCTACCAAACTAAAATATGCCAAACCTCCAATTTTCTCCTTCTTCTTCTTCTTCTTCTTCTTCTTCTTCTATGTTATTTCAGCGTATCTCGAAGACTGTTCACTTTCAGAAGCTGATTCTTGAACGAACAAACTTGGTACCATTGTCTTCACGTGCTTTTGGTATCGTGTGCTCGAGTCTCCCGTTGAATGGCTAGATACAAGGCGAAAAGCGCTTCTCCGTATGGCAGCCATACATCATGCATAAATTCATAAGCTACTTGAAAAGTCAAATTGACGACCCTTTTCCAGGTAGATAAGTGTGCGTTATTTGGAATCCAAATATTCGCTGCCTGCTTGCTTTACCTGAAGATTTCTGGTTGTGCTGGACCATAGATTATATGGCTGGACTCTCTGTAACCTTTCAGTCTTCAATATTTAGGAGGTGAATAGACTACTGTGTTATGTAGTATTCATTATAAGATGAGCAAAGCAATTAAATTTTGGTAGATACAGCTCAGCCTCCTGAGATTACTAATCAGCCTGAGCATAGACATGATAGATTTATAATATCCATGCTGATAGTGTACAAGTAACTACCATAATTATACACACAAACTCGAATGTGATTAGTAGAATTATGAAAAAATGATAACAAACAAGTAAAAAAAAAATTTGAAATGTAATGAGACATAGGAATGCCAAATCGTAAAAAGAAGGCAAACAAGTTGGAATGGCTGGCAGAGTGTGTAAAGAATTATTCCTATGGGCAACATGAGGGACTCAACATGGAAAGAGAGTACTACATGCAGCCCACACAGGAAGAATTCGGCACACACTCAGACAGCCATTCCAACTTGTTTGCCTTCTTTTTACGATTTGGCCATTCCTATGTCTCATTACATTTCCAATGTTTTTTTACTTGTACACAATGTCATGACAGAAAATTTTTTAAGATTAAAAAGTACGCTTTTCACAAAAAACGTTTATTTTGCTTTGAAAAGAATTATCAGCACAAAAGAAACAGTTTTGTGAAATTTTACTTTTTTCAACACATGGAACATTCTCTTGGTGTAAAAAACATTGTTGATGAAAACAAAGTTTTCACACGGTAGAGATAAAGATCTTGAATGTTTATGGACTTAGAAAAAAGACCAAAAAGTGCACTTTTCACAAAAAACGTCTATTTTGGCTTGAAAACACTTTTCAGCACTAAAAAAAAAGGTTTGGGAAATTTTACTTTTTTCAACACATGGAACATTCTCTTGTAAAAAACATTGTTGGTGAAAAACAAAGTTTTCACACGGTAGAGATAGAGATCTTCGTTTTTATGAGTGTTTATGGACTTATTCTAAGACCAAAAAGTACACTTTTCACAAAAACGTTTATTTTACCTTGAAAATCAGCTTGAGCTATTTTTTGGAGTCTACCCTTCAACTTTGAGCATGCAATCGAGCTTGAGCTATTCATTTGTTTCAGCCAGCCATTCAGCATTACACTCAACTTATATTGTGTTTCGAATGTTCATTAGTTATACATGCAACTTGATTAAGTACATTACCTAATACCTTTTTGTTGTCATGACGATGAAGAGTACAAAAGAGCGTGAGTGTGTGTGCATATCTATTACGTGATCCCGCCTGCGATCTCCTAATATGTGATGCTTGCGACCCCTTACCACCCATGTCAGGTACATGCATGCACATACATTACATCAGGGAATCAAGTTGCATGTTACTAATGCACCGACGCGCTATATACATACATGCATACACCATAATACATAACTTTAAGTTGAACAGCCCATTCCATGCACCCATATACCACTTTCTTTAGCTCTCCTTTTTGTGATTTGGGGCGAAGCTTGAGTCATTTAATTGGATAAACTGATCGATATTGATTGGGCAGTTGGATGATTGGTAGAATCAGGAGTAGAACAGTCCATGGATGTCTGTTTGTGCATATGTGTGTTTGTGATATGCATTGCTACAAATTGCTAGATGCTAAGATAATGTTCTTGAATAAAAGTATAATTTATTTCTAAACAGCTAGATTTTGTGTGTGCATCAACTCTTCAGTCTTTTGTGTGAAGAGATCCATATGTAGTGTTGACACACACTTGCTGGAATCCAAGTACTTACTAGCTAGTCAAAGGTCTCCATTACCTTGTGCACACACTAATGCTCAGCCAAGCTCTTCACTCATACACTAAGACTCAAACAGGCTCTTCACTCAAACACTGTAACGCTTAACCAAGCGTTTTACACACACTAACACTCAACCAGACTTTACTCTATAATACTTAACCAGGCTTTTCACTCACATTGTATTAATGCTCAACCAGGCTAGCTAGCTCTTAACTCACTTTATCAGTTCATCACCAGGCTCTTTACTCACACTAACACAAAGAGGCTCTTCACTCACACTAACACTCAACCAGGCTCCTAACTCACATTAATGCTCAACCAGGCTCTTGTACACACCCACTCTTCACTCTCACACATGAGGCTCTTCATGCACTCACACATTCAAAGGCTCTTCACATACACACACATACACACAAAGGCTCTTCACACACCATAACCATGTGCTTCCCTAACCAATACCCAATCATACATCCCTTAATCCCTTAGCAAACGACAAGCAAACAAGCAAAACAAAGAAACAAACAAATAAATGAAAAAAAATGAACAAACATACAGCTTGATGGGACTACACTTATTCGCATGGAAACTAACAAAAGTATCATACGTACGGTAGTACGTATAGTAGGAATGGGCCGACTGTCCCATAGACATAATACAAAATGTTTATGCTTGTAAACTTTCAGAAAATGACAGCTAAGCCTTCAAACATGGATTAAAGCCTCCCTTGGACAGTTTTCTTACTGCATGCATCAACAAAACTCACGGAAACTTTCTAGAGGACTCTGGAGAGAGCGCTGGTGGGAAGCCAGAAAAGTGCAATTTTGTTTTCTTCTTCCTTCCTAACTGACAAACTTGAACGCGATTTCCAGACAAACAGAAGGCTTTCAGCCAACTTTGACTGTACAGTGCAACTTGATTTCATCCGAACTACGTCCTTTTATACTCGTTTGGTGCCTAAAAGCTATAGAACAAACAAAATCTAGGCACCCAAAACTCTGGTATAAAATACTGTATTTTCATGTAGCCATCTTGATGTAGGTAAAGGTGGTCAACCATATGAGCATGCGCATCCAATGTACTTGGACTCATGCTTTTTGAGTGACTAATCTCCCATAGCAGCTAGCAATTGAGCACCTTAGTATTGAAAAAAGTGAACACACAGGTACTAGTAAAAATTTCATCATACGCACGGTAGTACGTATAGTAGGAATGGGTCAAATGTCCCAGACGCAATACAAAATGCATAATGCTTGTAGGCTGTCAGTAAACTTGGATACTTGCTAGCTTCACAAATAGTGTTACTTGACAGCTAGGTAGCTTTACAATCTCTGACTGATATAAATCTAATACTGAGTGTATGTTGTACAGTAGCTATAGCCTAGGTAAAGGTCGTCATCAGTATAATATGTTAACAAGACGATCTTTGCCATGCCAAATCCAGTCACACTGAGTTTTCGGAACGGGCCCAGCTGGCTGCACGGTGTGGAGAGTTGGGAACAAGACATGCATGGTTAGGGTCAAGGTTGCGCATGCGCTGGAGTCAGCACCTGCAAGTGTATGGCTGCATCACTGGTCAAAACCTGATCGAAAACCAGTTTCAAGCAGTTTTCAAAGCTGATTGGCCAACAGAAAGAAGTGTTCTCTGCTGTTGGCTGAACTTGTGAAGTTCAAAATCTGCCGCTTTGAAAATTTTCTAGGAGAGTCTGAAACTGGATTCTACTTGAAGTCTTGAGAGCTAAGTTTCATTTGTCAAGTTTTTGTTCCGTAGCCGCTATCTACTCAAATTGCATGCCACTAACCAGGCATTTATCACTGGGAAATTTGCTAGTTTGCCTAACTGTGTTATACCTGTATTTACTGCTACATAATCTATATATATATATATAGCCCTTCATGTTCCTATATTATAGTATTAGTTGCCCTTGTACTGAATAGATATTTTCGTTGTTTCGCCATAATAATAGCTATAAATTTAGCTAGCTGCTGTTGTTATCTGTATTATATTATTATATCATATCATTTGTTTGCCTCCCCATTGCCTTTGCATCCCCATTCTTGTTATTGTATAGTAGTCCAGATTCTTGTAAAGCTTAAACATAACTATAGTTACATACATGCATTATGCCTACAAAACAATTCAAGCAGCATTCCAAACGAAGGCATTATTATTTAGCTAATAAAGATAAAGCTCAAACTTCACAAAAAGAATACTACTCAAAGAATGTTGAAAAAGAAAGAGCTCGAAACATTGAAAACTATGTGGCAGCAAAGCATGAAAACTCTGATAGAGTCAAGTGTGCTTCCAAATGTTCATCACACAAAAATTATTTCAAAAATTTACTACAGAGTCAGCAATCCTCTAGAGCTAAGGCTCTAAAGGTTTATAGCACAAATGGTGAAGCTTGCAGAGAGGCCTCTCGAGTCAGAATGAAGAAAATGTATGAAAAAAATAGCCAAGCTTGCAGAGAGGCCTCTCGAGTTAGAATGAAAGAAAAGTATGAAAAAAATAGCCAAGCTTGCAGAGAGGCCTCTCGAGTTAGAATGAAGAAAAAGTATAGAAAAAATAGCCAAGCTTGCAGAGAGGCCTCTCGAGTTAGAATGAAGAAAAAGTATGAAAAAAATGGCCAAGCTTGCAGAGAGGCCTCAAAGATTAGGATGAAGATAAAGTACAACTGTAATAAGCAGGCTTGCACACTCAAAGAAAGAAAACGATATGCCAAAAACCCTATGGTGAAAGCCATATATTACAGAAGAAAGCAGCATATAATTCGTGCTCAACGTCGAAATAAATATGCTCTGTATGAACTACGTGGTGTTAGTAGAAAAGCAATACTGAAAAACCTCCTGGTTAATCTGCTGTCACATAGTGATGTCTTCGTTTGAAAGTTTGAAGATTTTGTAAGTCAGCTTGAGCTATTTTTTAAAGTCTACCCTTTAACTTTGAGCATGCAATCGAACTTGAGCTATTCATTTGTTTCAGCCAGCCATTCAGCATTACACTCAACTTACATTCTATTTTGAATGTTCATTAGTTATACACGCAACTTGATTTAGTACATTACCTAATACCTTTTTGTTGTCATGACCATGAAAAGTACAAAAGAGTGTGAGTGTGTGTGCATTTCTATTACGTGCTCACACGTGCTCCCGCCTGCGATCTCCTAATGTGAGNTCCTGTATACTATCATAATTTGCATTTATGCCAACATAGCAACTGTTCATAAACAAATCATTGTTTACTTCCATGTGAGTCACTATTGCATTTCGTATACCACTGTGCTGAGTCTGTGACCCAGTAATGATGTATGACAATGCACGGAACAAACAATTCCCATCCCCCCTGGTATTAACAAGGGTTCTAGTGTCAGGGTGTCTCAAAGCGACAGTTGGACCACCTGGTGTGACACCACTTGCATGTCTAAATCTTAACCCCAGTTGGGTACATACACTACGCTGCCAGTCTGCACTGACTGGGTTATAACAAAAAGGCCACACACCAAGTCTGTTGGGCTCATAATCTTCATTGGTGCACACTCTCTTACAGTCACTGTTCTGTTCTGAATCAGGACATTTACGTTTCTTACCAGCATTCTGTTCAGTGGCCAACTTAGTAGCCTTGGATACTGTTGCCATGCTATCAGCATCAATAACAAGTTTCCGTTTTTTACCATGTTTAGGCTGGGGTGGTATCGAGTACTGTGGTAGGTCTATTCTGAACTTTTCTCTCAGCCTATTTACTTCACGTATGCCACACTCACTAACAATAATTGAATTAGGGTGGAATGCTGAGAGATAGAGGCCAGTCAAGGATTTAACTCGTGACAATGCAACATAAGCCATTCCAGGACTGAAAACATCTTCAGAGAGGTCTACTATGGCACATTCCAAAGACAGACCTTGACATTTGTGAATGGTTATACCATAGGCCACAATAAGCGGAAATTGGCTCCTATAAATGTAGAAATTTTTGAGAACCATGAATCTACTTTTCACCCTTTCAACATCATACTGTTTGTCGATTTTATCAAACTGAACTGATATGGTGGACTTGGAAATATCTTTTACAGTACCAATGGCACCATTTACTAGCCCAGCTTTAGTATCAATATTACGACGGAGCATAACACGAGCACCGACAGCAAGGTTTAGTGTAGCTTCCAAACCTGCTGTGAGATTACAGTCCTTGTTTAGGTTTGCTAAATGCTCTGTAGCCTTCTTGGTCCACTTACGTGAACTTGATGTTTGGTCTATATCGTCAGTACATTGCAATGCCACAACTTTAGATGGAAGGCTATGGAGCATATTTTGGTTCAACTGTTCACATTTGATTCTAGTGGGGAACAGGCACACTGGGGCTTGGCCGGATTTCTCTAGCTCATGTATCTTATCGACAATGGGTACATTAATCACTCGTCCCTTCAACATATCAAGTGTCTCACTAGTAGGGAACCCACATCTTACAGAGTGTAAAAGCTGACTGTACTGAACATCATTTCGTTGACGTTCATTTACAGTCAGCTCATCATAAACAACTGAATCCCTCCATATGTTTACAGAGGTTGCACAGCCTAGCCTAAGTGTGAGTGATTTCTGTGCTATTCGTTCAAATACAGGATTGCCATTTACTGGCTGCAATTGGAGCACATCTCCAAAGAATAGCATAGTCTTCCCACCAAACCACTGGTCACTGCCAAACAGTTCCTCCAATCTCAAATGTATGTAAGCTAAATTTAGACTTGACACCATTGAAATTTCATCAATAATGAATGCTTTGGTGTACCTAAGAGTAGTCTTAAGGATTTTGTGGAGGTCTTTTGACAGTGGCCAGTATCCTGCTGTTCTACCTTCATGTTCAACAGGAAGTTGAAAGAGACGGTGCACAGTTACACCACCAACATTGAATGCAGCTAAACCAGTAGGTGCTGCAATGGCACAAGCACGTTCAGCTTTAGGCCACAGTGAACATACTAATTGCTGGATAGTCTGTATCAAGAACGACTTGCCAGTACCACCTACACCACTAATGAACATATGCAGTGGTTGCAAGTCACAACGACACAAACCATCCTCGTGCCTCTTTAGGTGCACAAAATAAGCATTTATGTGATCAAACACACGTCTTTGGTCACAATTGAGCATAGCTACTCTTGAGTCAAGGTCAACACTAGTGTCATCATTATCAACAATGTCATCCATTATTGTTCTGACTTTGCCATCAATCTGAGGACCATCGTCCTCGGTACTAGGCTTGGCATCAACATCATTACGGGCTTTTGTAATTTGTTTGGTTTTAGTTTGAGCATTCAACATCTTTTGTAGCTTTTCATGGTGTACAGAGCTACTAGAGTTTTTCAGCCTATCAAAAGCTTGCTCAGCTGTTTCACCCAGGAGAAGCAGAGAGTTTTCATCTCTGAAAGGAACAAAGAGAAGAATGAGGGAATAGAAATAGTCTTCTCTTTGGTCTTCCCTTTCAGGATCAAATAGCTTGTGATTGGGCAAGCGGGGTTTGGTCAATTTCTTGTAATCACGTTGACCATTTTTGTCCCGGCTTGTCCAATCAATCCAGCTTACAAAATCAAACAGACAATAATCTTCAAGTTGCTGAGGTCTGTCAGGATAGTAATTCTCTATCAGACAAGGCTCAAATATTTTGTCTGAACTGGGATCCCTAACAGCTAAAGCTTGTAGCTCTTTGTGGCTTTTTAGCCTGTGCCTGCGTTTGCTTGGGGGTGAAACATCAACATACTTCACTGTACAAGATTTTTCAGTCAAGTGATCACCAAGCACAAGATCAGCAGCCTCATAGAGACCACATTCACGGAATCTTAGGCTCCTAATGCCAAAGCTCCATAGCTGGCTGTACATTGACTTGTTGCTAGCTATGTCATCCCAAATTTCTTGTAGATCACTACGTTCAGCTTTTGTCACATAGCCACTAACATAGTGGGCTAAAGCTAGTGAGCCTTCTGCTATGTACTGAATATCAATATTTGCTTTCCACAGATAGAGTAATAGTGGATTATAGTCATTAACACGAACCTCTGTTTCAGATCTGACTAGCTCATATATCTTGGTACGACACTTCAAACTCTGTTCCACTGGATTGATGCATGCACACTCACAGGCTGGCCTAGGAAAGCCAAATTTGCACACAGTAATAAAAGTATTGCCAGCAACCTTTCGCCTTCTACGACAATAATTGCTACACTTGTGCATTTGGTATCGTGTAACAAGTCGGTGCAGTTCAGGATTGGATTTCTTGTCAGGAATGTGACAAGTGATCCGATCCTGAATAAAGGCAAGTACATCATCGGGATCATCCTCCCCAATCACAGGAGCACCTTCTATCCACAACAACACATGATAGTGAGGTGCACCTCTGGCTTGGTACTCTTTCTTCCAGTAGTACTGAGCTACTTGGCCCAATACTTGTCCTTTCACAAGGACTGTCTGGAAAAAAGCATGGAATTTGTTGCTAAACTGACGGGAAACAGCTTCAGTGCAGAGTTTCCCAATGTTACAATTGGAGCTAGATGGAATACCATTTACTCTTGAGATAATCACTGATATCTGAAGACTCATACTCTGCACAACTAAATGTGAGAAACAGAGTGGGGGGGCCAACCTCACGGATAATGCATTTTAGTTCACTCTGGCGAAGGAACCAGTAGTGCTTTGTACCACGAACACTTTGAAGCATGGTGGACAGATTAGCTTCAAGCTGTTCATCACTTGAGTTCACTTGTGACAGCAGTCGTGATACGGTCACTGCCTGTCGCCTGGTACTTTTCAACATATTGTAAATACCAGCCGACAGCTCCCTAAGCTCTTTTTGCCACAGCAGGTAAAACACATACTGGGCATTTTTCCGAAATCGAGAGTCTTTGTTCAAGAGCCTACTTTTTGCATACTCAGCATGAGAAATCTTTTTCTCACGCTGATGATTTTGGCCAAAGGCACCGTTTGGAAACAGAGTGGGAAAACACAGCAAGTCAAGATGGCTCTGTCTGTTATCAATAGGATACTCTTTCACACTCAGCATCTTGTACTGATCAATGTCTGAGTGTGGAGGAAGTTTGTTGTCAAGGTTACGCACTGTGTATGCTTGAAGGCCAGCAATATCATCTTCATTAGCATGGTACTAGTAGCACTGTTAGCAACCTCAACTACCTGCCGACTAGTTTCATCAACGGCATCATCTTGCACATCCTGGTAAAGCCAATTGATGTGCTTGAGCTTGTCTACTGCTGACCTAAGTTTGTCAACGTCAACTAGACTACGCCACACTACCTTGTTTTTAGTAGGCCTGCCATTTACAAGTATGTAGAGCTCAGGATCAGCCAATCGTTTTGATAACTTGGCCCGGTCAAGTGTTTCAATTGTTTTTTTCAGAGGCAGTGGAAGGAAGAACATTGTTCCTTTGCATGCTTTCAAAGAGTTGTACGTTGGCACTTTTTTGGTGTAAGTACCAAGACGTACAACTGTTTGATAACATTTGGCAAGCTGAATCAGCTGTGTACTCAAAGGATCTAGATGCTGCAATTCAGGTGGAAGAGGGACAGTCTCTAAACCATTCAAAACACAGCGATTGGGCAACACATTCTTCTGTATGTTGGGCTTGCAATAAGTGCACAGGTAATGTTGCTCATTTAGAGCGTTTGGATTTCTGTCAACCACAAAATCTTTTAACCTATGCCAAACATCACTAGACAACTTGTCATCAGACAGACTGATTTTACGAATATTCTTCCTCTGACATAAGGGATATCGGCATAGTCTTCACACTCCTTCTCAAACTTGGCTACCACAGCAGCATGCTCAAGGAGGAGTGGGGTCTCAATATCAGTCTGTCTGTACTTTGGGGCAGTCTCTGACACACCCTGGATGTAACCATCATCAATTTCATCATCTTTTGAGGTGAGAAGCTTGTGGAGGATAATGCTGTGGGTACTCAGGGCCATTAAGGCCTGGGTCAGTATATGGTAACTAATTAAGGCCAAGTTTTATGCAGAATTGGAATAACTTTCTAATAGAGTATGTCTTCACCATAGAAACGGAGACAAATAAACTTTCATCCATCCTTAACTTTTTAAAAAATTAATTAGTCATGTGACCTAATTAATATTCATAATATTAACGATTTAATTAAACGGAATAGAAGGACTGTTGCCATGGCAACCAAAATTTTATCACTTATTTATGACACCAAAATATTGATTTTCAGCGAAGGACTTTTTTATACCTTGTTGCTATGGCGAGTTATTAAATACTTTCCATTTAAAGCACACTGCAATTATGCGTTAATTTGACAAAAACGGCCATAAGTCTCCATAGAAACGATGTATTAAAAAAAGCTCCGCTCAAAATTAAGTTTATATTGTTCCGACTTTGTCATTAAAATTTGGCTGCCATGGCAACACTCCTCCTATTCCGTTTAATTAACTATTTGTAAAATAGTATATAAATTTATATGGCCATTCTATCTATGAATAATCATTTTGTGGTTTCATAACTCTGTCCAAATGTTTATTATGGACTATATTTTTAATTTTTGTTAAAACATTAATGCTGCAGTGATGTATTGTTAAGTAATTATCATCCAAACATCATAAGATTTTAATTAGTTGAAAGGTTGACCCAGGCCTTAATAGCGATGAGTAAGCTCAACAAGTTTGCTTACATCAGCATTGCATAATGCCATGTCTAGCTCTTTAATTAGCAAATGGCTTCTGATTGCACTATAAACTTCTTTTAACATTTGATGCAGGAGGGGATAATGCACAGAACCACTCCTCAGAATACGGAGTTTACTGGTGCACTCACTCTCATCACCATGGCATACTAATGGATGACCAAGCTTTGGAGTGGTAATGGGGACACCTGAATCTTGGTTAAACCCAGTGGTATTATGCCCATGGTAATAGGGGCACTCACTGTCAAGCTCATCGAGCTGGTGCCTAACTTCATTGATGGGGTTGGTAAAGATGTCTCTGAGCTCTTGAGCTCATCGTCACTCAGAGGCTTGCACTCTTGTGTGCATTTCCAGTGTGCACAAGGTGAATTGGGGTTAGGCTTGGGTTTGTTTTTCTCTAGAGGACACATAGCCTTTTCTGCTATAATGCACACACCACTTCTAGTGATTGGAATGCACTTTCTCTTTACAGGTTTTTGATAGGCTGCATCATAGTAATACGGTTCAGTAGAACTATGATGCACTCCCTCACCCAAGTCTTTCCTATCATTGAATGTATAGGCTGTAATGCGCCTACAAGCACCCAGTAAACTACCAGCTTGAGTACGGTGAGTCTGAAATGCCTTTGCTAGTAATTTAGAGGCTGCAATCTTGCAAACAGTTTTGGTCAACAATTTGGGGGATAGTTTCTGACACATTGAACCCTGTACTTCACAAAGAGAGTTTATGAGCTCATCACTATGTGACAGCAGATTAACCTGGAGGTTTTTCAGAATTGCTTCTCTACTAACACTACGTAGTTCATACAGAGCATATTTATTTCTACGTTGAGCACGAATTATATGCTGCTTTCTTCTGTAATACATGACTTTTACCATAGGGTTTTTGGCATATCGTTTCCTTTCTTTGAGTGTGCAAGCCTGCTTATTACAGTTGTACTTTATCTTCATCCTAATCTTTGAGGCCTCTCTGCAAGCTTGGCTATTTTGTTCATACTTTTTCTTCATTCTAACTCGAGAGGCCTCTCTGCAAGCTTGGCTATTTTTTTCATACTTTTTCTTCATTCTAACTCGAGAGGCCTTTCTACAAGCTTGGATATTTTTTCCATACTTTTTCTTCATTCTAACTCGAGAGGCCTCTCTGCAAGCTTGGCATACATTTTCTTCATTCTGACTCGAGAGGCCTCTCTACAAGCTTCACCATTTGTGCTATAAAACTTTAGAGCCTTAGCTCTAGAGGATTGCTGGCTCTGTAGTAAATTTTTGAAATAATTTTTGTGTGATGAACATTTGGAAGCACACTTGACTCTTTCAGAGTTTTCATGCTTTGCTGCCACATAGTTTTCAATGTTTCGAGCTCTTTCTTTTTCAACATTCTTTGAGTAGTATTCTTTTTGTGAAGTTTGAGCTTTATCTTTATTAGCTAAATAATAATGCCTTCGTTTGGAACACTGCTTGAACTGTTTTGTAGGCATAATGCATGTATGTAACTATAGTTATGTATACAATATTGCCTTCGTTTGGAACACTGCTTGAACTGTTTTGTAGGCATAATGCATGTATGTAACTATAGTTATGTATACAATATTAAGCTTTACAAGAATCTGGACTACTATACAATAACAAGAATGGGGATGCAAAGGCAATGGGGAGGCAAACAAATGATACGATATAATAATATAATACAGATAACAACAGCAGCTAGCTAAGTTTATAGCTATACTATTATTATGGCAAAAAAACAAAAATATCTATCAGTACAAGGGCAACTAATACTATAATAATAGGAACATGAAGGGTTATATATATATATATTATGTAGCTATAAATACAGGTATAACACAGTTTGCCAAACTAGCAAATTTCCCAGTGATAAATGCCCAGCAGGTTAGTGGCATGCAATTGGAGTAGACAGCTACGGGAACAAAAACTTGACAAATGAAACTTAGCTCGCGAGACTTCAAGTAGAATCCAGTTTCAGACTCTCCTAGAAAATTTTCAAAGCGGCAGAGTTTAAACTTCACAAGTTCAGCCAACAGCAGAGAACACTTCTTTCTGTTGGCCAATCAGCTTCGAAAACTGCTTGAAACTGGTTTGCGATCAGGTTTTGACCAGTGATGCAGCCATATACATGCAGGTACTGACTCCAGCACATGCGCAACCTCGACACAAACCATGCGTGTCTTGTTCCCAACTCTCGATCTCCACACCGTGCAGCTAGCTGGGCCCGTTCCGAGAACTCAGTGTGACTGGATCAAGTTGGCATGGTAAAGATCGTCGTGTTAACATATTATTATATCCCTGCAAACGTTAAACGTTAAACCACGTGGTGGTTGACGACCTTTACTTACATCAAGATGGCTACATGAAAGTACAGTATTAAAATACCAGAGTTTTGGGTGCCTAGGATTTTGTTTGTTGTATAGCTTTTAGGCACCAAACGAGTATAAAAGGACGTAGTTCGGATGAAATCAAGTTGCACTGTACAGTCAAAGTTGGCTGAAAGCCTTTTGTTTGTCTGGAAATCGCGTTCAAGTTTGTCAGTTAGAAAGGAAGGAAGGAAGGAAGAATAAAACACAATTGCACTTTTCAGGCTTCCCGCCAGCGCTCTCTCCGGAGTCCTTTAGAAAGTTTCCGTGAGTTTTGTTGATGTATGCAGTTAGAAAACTGTCCAAGGGAGGCTTTAATCCAGGTTTGAAGGCTTAGCTGTCATTTTCTGAAAGTTTATGAGCATAAACATTTTGTATTGTGTCTATGGGACAGTCGGCCCATTCCTACTATACGTACTACTGTACGTATGATAAACGCTAGCCAGCAACAACTCTCCACATTACAAACAGTAAGCTCTTACCTATACAAGTAGTAAAAATTTCAAAAAAATAAGTAGTGTAGGAATGGGCAGTGCATTAAAAAGTATTGGAACAAGGCATGTCTCAATTTCGGCACATGACTACTTCATTTTTATTCTTGATCACTCATGCATATGGATCCTCAGTGTCATAAATCCAATGATGCGTGTGCGACAATAGTATCATAGCTTATTTTTGCATTGGTTCAAGTTCCTACTAATCAGTTGGCTATGCTGTGGAGTAAATTAAATTATTATAAAACAAACAGGTAACTTAAACTGGACTGCCAGCCAAGAGTTGGGTATAAAAATGAAGTAGTCATGTGCCAAAATTGAGACATGCCTTGTTCCAATACTTTTTAATGCACTGCCCATTCCTACACTACTTATTTTTTTGAAATTTTTACTACTTGTTCGTTCACTTTTTTCAACACTACAGTATGGAGACTATTAGAGACTGGTTAGTCCCTACAAAAAGCTTGAGTAGAGGCTACATGCACTACTCTATCCTGGAAGGGACTAATGCGCATGTGCATAATAATGCCACGTGAATAATGACCTTTGAACTCTAACTACAAAGATGGCTGCATTGTATTACGTGAATTTATATACTAAGTTACAAAACTTTCTAGTTTTTGTTTAGGCCTATTTATGATCAAAACAAGTATCAAGGAATGTAGTACCTATGAAAAGAACTTACTTTGTGCTGTCAAAGTTGGCTCAACACATTCTGGTTCTGTGGAAATCCTTTTCAAGTAAGTCAGTTAGGAAGTACGTAAGTAAGTAGGTTAGATGAACAAAAATGGCACTATGGTGGCTTCCCACTAGTGCTCTCCACGAGAGCTGTGGAAAGTTTTTGTGAGTGTTAGGCCTTGGCATGCATTTGGTAATCTGTCAGTAACAGCCTCTGAGCAACTTTGAAGGTTTAATTTTGTTTGACTAGATTTTTATAGTGACCAGCATTTTGTATTGTGTCTATGGGACAGTAGACCCATTCCTACTATACGTACTACCGTACGTATGATAAGAGTCTTCAGAGTCACCACTTTCCGTGTCTTCTTTCTTTTAGTTCACACACGTACACTGCTATCAATGAGGCCAAGTGGCATTCAAGTGTGGTATTGAATACTACTACAAGTACAAGGAAACTTGTACTGTACATGATTTAATTATGATACGGAGAGTATACAGACCGCCCAAAGTTTGCATAGCAACAACTTTACAACTGTTTTTCTAGGAAGTCATGAGTGGAAGCAGGGCTGCTTCCAAGAGCTGTATCTGGAAAATAACTATAGCTATGGACATCAAATTTTGATATGCACTTCTTGAGAAGGCCTACATATACATGGAATAGCTATTTCAAAATTCGCAGATTTTCCAAACCGGTAAGTTTTTCCTTGATAGGTCACAAATGTTTTAAGCACAAAATAAACTTATTTGTCAAAAGTGGAGTTTTTAGTCACAAAATTTTTTCTAAGCCAATAGTCAGTCAAAAACACTAAGTTCTTTATCTGTACTGTGAGAATACTTTCTTTATCACAAACAATGTGTTTCACCTCAAGAAGTGTTGAAGTAACTATTCGCAAAAGTGTTTCTTTTCAGCTAAAAAATGTTTTTGAGGCAAATTAAACATTTTTTTGTCAAAAGTGTACTTTTTGGTCTCAGAAAAATTTTCTAAGTTGATAGTCAGTCAAAAAACTAAGTTTTTTTATTTGTACTGTGAGATAACTTTGTTTATCACAATGTTTTTCACCTCAAATAATGCTCCAAGACTTGAAAAAAGTAACTATTCACAAAATACCCTAGAATATAGCCGCGGTCCAGCTAGCCAGCAAGGCTTACAAAAGCGATGCTATGGCTATATAGCCTAACTATCCCTAAACCTATGTAGCAAGTTTCAAGCTTATATTCTGAAGGGTTGTAGAAAAAACGTCGATCTAAAGTCGACCGTCGTGATTTCGAAGATCGTGACAGTTAGTCGCTCAACAACGAGTAGCGTCATGCCTTACTAGCGTTTCTAAGTCTGACGTGATATTTTAGTAGAGTAGTCCTTTACCTATTCATATATAAAGTTTAAAGTTCAGGGCTAATTGCTTAGCTTGCAAAATAGTCGCTAGTGCAGCTTTGACGCTATTTTGTGTCAACCGTGGTTTTAAATACCCACGCGGATGACGCGACTTACTGTCAACCGGAGGTAATCGGTTAATATTTACTTTTTTCAAAAACTTATATTTTCTTGAGGTAAAATACATTGTTTGCGATAAACAAAGTTTTCTCACAATACAGATAAAGAACTTAAGTCTTTTCGACTGACTATCGACTTAGAAAATTTTTTGACCCTTCTTTCCAGGCCTTCTGCGTGCTGCTAATATTGATTTATTAAATTGACGATCTTCACCATCTTCATAATTTTTTTAGCACGCAAAAGGTCTGATGAACAAAATCACGTCAATGACATCAGAAAACTTGTAGCGTAGGCGGCCTAACCGTAAGCAAGACTTGAAAATTTTTTTTCTTGTGCAAGCATGCGAGGAAAGACAAAGAGCAACGTTTTTGTGTAGCACAGCACTACGCTATATAATGCCTGAAAATGTCTAAAAGCAGCAAGAAAGTTTGAAAAAAAAAATAAAATAAAGCGATGTCTGGACATATCACTCATATCTAAGGTCAAATTAAGTCCAAATTAATGTTTACTTGGCTGTTTTGTCTAGTCTTGATCTTTTGATTTCTGTTACCTGGCCTTCAAGCTCAGATTGGCTGCACTTGTAGTCTAGCTCCTGGCCCAAGCACTAGCGCGCAGTATAGGTTTACAAATTTCTCTGTAGCTGAGTCCCATCCCAATTCGTTGCCAAACCACTCTCCATCTGATATCAACTGAGTAGGCAGTTTTCACTGAGTATTGGTCTCAGAAAAATTTTTGAGTCGATAGTCAGTCAAAAAGACAAGTTCTTTATGAGAAAACTTTTTTATCACTAACAATTTTTTTATCTTAAGAGAATATTCCAAGTGTTGACAAAAAAGTAAATATTCACAAAAGTGTTTCTTTTGTGCTAAAAATGTTTTCAAAGCAAAATAAATGTTTTTTGTCAAAAAAGTACTTTTTGGTCTCAGAAAATTTTCTAAGTCGATAGTCAGTCAAAAAGACTAAGTTCTTTATCTGTACTGTGAGAAAACTGTTTATTACAAACAATGTTTTTTACCTCAAGATAATGTTCCAAGTGTTGAAAAAAGTAACTACTCACAAAAGTGTTTCTTTTGTGCTAAAAATTGTTGTCAAGGCAAAATGAACGTTTTTTTTTGTCAAAAGTGTACTTTTTGGTTTGCCTCATCCTCAGGCCCTTTGCGTGCTACTATAGTTGATTTATTACGTTCATGATCCTTACCAGATGATTGTATTTAAGCATGCAGAGGGCCTGAGAAACGAGGGTAGACACATGATAGACAACTCAGGAGCATTAAGGCATGACTGTGTTAATTCAGTTTTTCAAGTTAAAAATTGTATATCTGCCCTTAGGTAGTATTGTTGAACACAAAACTTTGTATGTTGATTTAACTTAGTAATTTTCAAGTTTTCCTTGAGTTTAGTGGTCATGTGACAATAAATATGCGCATAATTCAAGGTTGTTTTTTTGGTGCTGGAGGAGTTGATCTTCCAAGGATGGTATCAAGTTAATATTTTGTGAACATGTTAACTAAATTAATTATTAATTAACTACCCGAGCGCATAATTAGTGCATAATTAATGAGTTATGGAAAAAATTAATTTTAAAGATAGTGCTCTTTAATTAGAAATTTGTCATAACTAATTAATTATGCACTAATTAATTATGCGCTCTGATAGTTAATTATTAATTTACTTAATTAACACATTACCCAAATATGGAGCCAATATTTCCATGGGAACCCTAACTCCTAGAACAAAAGGAGAAAATGCTTAATTATGCAATTATTCGAGGTCACATGACTATCAAACTTTGTGTGGATGTTACAATCCTTGATATGTATCATGTCTTAGAGTTTGATATTGTATGCTCATTCTTGGATTAAAATATTTTGATTTCAATTTTAATTAGGCCTTAATATGCAAAACCATGCCTTAATGTACCTGAGAAGTGATTTTGCACGTGGGCAGGACTGCTTAGACTGCCTACTTATATTGCGTATGTACATACTACGGAGCATGCGCACAAAATTTGTAAGCGGTAATTTCAAATTTATGCCTTCAGCCTGTTTAACTTTCAGGAGCCATCAGTATGTCAGTGGAACCAGGAAGGGAAAATGCCTACTCAGTTGATATCAGATGGAGAGTGGTTTGGCAATGAATTGGGATGGGACTCAGCTACAGAGAAATTGCCCACTGTTTGAATATTGCTGTTGGTACAGTGCACAACATCTTCAAGCTTTTTGAAAACACTGGCACCATTGAAGCAAAGAGTGCTAGGAAGAGACCTGAAAGCTGTAAATTGGACTATCATCACCAACTCTATTCTATCATATTAGTTCTTGAGAACCCACAGATGTACCTTGGTGAAGTCTGTTCTAAAATTAAGGCAGTGACGAATACTGAGGTATCTCCTTCTACTGTTTGCAAGTTGTTGAGTAGTTATGGTCTCACTAGAAAGAAGATTCAGCATGTAGCCCTACAAAGTAGGTTGGAACATAGAGGATTGTACATAGCCAATGTTTCTTCTTTCCCCAAAGAACAACTAGTGTTTGTAGATGAAACTGGCTGTGATAACTGTGAAATGCTTCGGAAGTTTGGATATTCATTTTGAGGTGAGAGAGCCATTTGTCAAAAACTCCTGATCCGTGGAAAAAGAATTTCGGCTATAGCTGCAATATCATGGACATCTGGTATTGTTGCTGTAGATCTTACTACAGAGAGTGTTGACGGGTTTGCATTCTATAATTTTGTGTGTGGAACACTAATACCCAACATGCATCCATACGATGGAGTGAGTGCAAACTCTGTCATTGTCATGGACAATTGCTCCATTCACCATGTTGATGAGGTTCAAGAGCTACTAAATAATGAAGGAATACCAGTTATTTACTTACCCCCATATAGCCCGGACTTAAATCCAATAGAAACAACATTTAGTTTTGTAAAGTCAAACTTGAAAAAACATGATGATGTAATGGATGCATTCCTTAATAAAATAACACTTGTCAAAGCTGCATTTGATTCCATACCAATTGAATACTGTCAGCCTTGGATTAAACAATCACAATGCTACAGCTAAATATTTTTCAGTTCTGTAATATTATATTGTTCAAAATTTCTTGACATCGTCCATAATTGTAGATTGAAATTCATCATTTTGTTGCTTAGTAATTGCACCTTTTTCATGCCATTTTAGAAGTTGATCAACACATTGCCCTCTGAGGTTAATTCGCTTGCTTAGGGACACGACAGATGACTTACTACCACTTACTTTCCAAAATGGCTTGTCTGGAGGGAAGGGTAGCAATTATTGTCGTAGAAGGCGAAAGGTTGCTGGCAATACTTTTATTACTGTGTGCAAATTTGGCTTTCCTAGGCCAGCCTCTGAGTGTGCATGCATCAATCCAGTGGAACAGAGTTTGAAGTGTCGTACCAAGATATATGAGCTAGTCAGATCTGAAACAGAGGTTCGTGTTAATGACTATAATCCACTATTACTCTATCTGTGGAAAGCAAATATTGATATTCAGTACATAGCAGAAGGCTCACTAGCTTTAGCCCACTATGTTAGTGGCTATGTGACAAAAGCTGAACGTAGTGATCTACAAGAAATTTGGGATGACATAGCTAGCAACAAGTCAATGTACAGCCAGCTATGGAGCTTTGGCATTAGGAGCCTAAGATTCTGTGAATGTGGTCTCTATGAGGCTGCTGATCTTGTGCTTGGTGATCACTTGACTGAAAAATCTTGTACAGTGAAGTATGTTGATGTTTCACCCCCAAGCAAATGCAGGCACAGGCTAAAAAGTCACAAAAAGCTACAAGCTTTAGCTGTTAGGGATCCCAGTTCAGACAAAATATTTGAGCCTTGTCTGATTGAGAATTACTATCCTGACAGACCTCAGCAACTTGAAGATTATTGTCTGTTTGATTTTGTAAGCTGGATTGATTGGACAAGCCGGGACAAAAATGGTCAACGTGATTACAAGAAATTGACCAAACCCCGTTTGCCCAATCACAAGCTATTTGATGCTGAAAGGGAAGACCAAAGAGAAGACTATTTCTACTCCCTCATTCTTCTCTTTGTTCCTTTCAGAGATGAAAACACTCTGATTTTGGCTGGTGAAACAGCTGAGCAAGCTTTTGATAGGCTGAAAAACTCTAGTAGCTCCCTGCACCATGAAAAGCTACAAAAGATGTTGAATACACAAACTAAAACAAAACAAATTACGAAAGCCCGTAATGATTGTGATGTCAAGCCTAATGAGGAGGATGATGGTCCTCAGATTGATGGCAAAGTTAAAACAATAATGGATGATATTGTGGATGATGATATTGATAGAAGTGTCGACTTAGACTCAAGAGTATCTATGCTCAATTGTGACCAAAAACGTATCTTTGATCACATACATGCTTATTTCGTGCACCTAAAAAGGCATGAGGATGGTTTGTGTCGATGTGACTTGCAACCAATGCATATGTTCATTAGTGGTGTAGGTGGTACAGGCAAGTCGTTCTTGATACAGACCATCCAGCAATTAGTGCGTTCACTGTGGCCTAAAACTGAACGTGCTTGTGCCATTGCAGCACCTACTGGTTTAGCTGCTTTCAATGTTGGTGGTGTAACTTCTTTCAGCTTCCTGTTGAGCATGAGGGTAAAACAGCAGGATACTGGCCACTGTCAAAAGACCTCCACAAACTCCTTAAAACTACTCTTAGGTACACCAAAGCATTAAATTTTATTATTGATGAAATTTCAATGGTGTCAAGTCTAAATTTAGCTTACATACATTTGAGATTGGAGGAACTGTTTGGCAGTGACCAGTGGTTTGGTGGGAAGACTATGCTATTCTTTGGAGATGTGCTCCAATTGCAGCCAGTAAATGGCAATCCAGTGTTTGAAAGAATAGCACAGAAATCACTTACACTCAGGCTAGGTTGTGCAACATCAGTGAACATATGGAGGGATTCAGTTGTTTATGATGAGTTAACCATTAATGAACGTCAACGAAATGATGTGCAGTACAGTGAACTTTTACACTCTGTAAGATGTGGATTCCCTACTTGTGAAACACTTGATGTATTAAAAGGACGAGTGATTAATGTACCAATTGTGGATAAGCTTCTTCAGCTGGAGAAATCTGGCCAAGCCCCTGTATGCTTGTTCCCCACAAGCTGGCAATCCCAAATTTGTAGCCTACATTCTACACATGTTTTCACTGTTTGTGGTTAAAATTAATAATACCTTTGTCTTCTTCCACATACATAGTTCAAGCAGGCAATATCCAAACTTCTAACTAGGCTAAGCCTATTTGCATTGAACTGTTACAACCATTACAACTAACTGAGGCATTTATCACACTATGTTGCAGTTACATTTATAGGTGTTGCAGTTATAATATTTTATAAAAATGGCACCCATTACTAAGGTCACCTGGCTCTCTAGCTTCAAGCTATATGGCCCAGAACAGTACACAAGCTGTCTAACTGCCTTATCAGGATATTCTAAGATAATCTAGCTGCAGGTGTACAGATTGTGTATGCAGTACTCTTAACTCTGAGGTGTTGCTTACAAGCCTACGAACTTCACAGACTAATGTAATTATTTACCCCAGCTACCTACACCTGCTACCATAGGTCACCTCAACAGGGGTGCCTAGCTGCTAATACCAAAGGTCACATGTGCTACACTTACCGTGAAGGTCACATAAGACATGTATTAGTATACGTATACATGTGTCTGAGTTGCTTACAACTACTCTATAAACATGGCATTAACCTATACTATTGCCAACATAATTATGCACTAAGTAATCAATGTCACACATATCACACACTGACAACAGAACATTACAAAGCCATGTTTAATACCTCGGAATATAATGTGTTTTGTTTTACCTGCACATACATTCATAAACATGCCTAATAGTAAAAGAGCCTTGTTCATAACGCTTTCCATAAACCACAACATTCCAAAATTTCTAATCATTGAAAATAATGTATATTCTTAACTGTCACATTTTTGGTGTGTTCAAAGGCGACCAAAGCCACTATAAATTATCCACAAACTACACTGACCAGGCCCCATCACAAACTATATACTCCATAATACAGCAAGTTTCCAAACCATACTTTCCCTCATTGCTCTATATGAACATAATTATCAACAGTGACACAACTGCTCCCATCATACTACATATACATGTTCCATAGCACATGTGCACTACCTATATATAGTCTGCTTACTTTTTCCAATCTCCTGGCACAAGGATACACCAACTGTAAATTTCAATCCACCATCAACTACTGCTACAAATAGACACACTGTAGAACAATACAATACAAAAATTAATTACACATTGCTATTCCAACAGTTGTTAATCATTTTAATTATAATGAAAGGAACTTTGAACCTCACAAAATAAGCACAAAAACAGACAATCAGTAAGAGACCACATGCAGAGACTCAGGTCTACAAGACCACACCCAATTAATAATTAGCTCCCCTACAAAACGAAGCCCTACAAACCAATTGATACAAAACACGCTAACTTTTGCAGCCATTTTAATTTTTGAACGTGACCCTTCTGAAGCACTACTCGTGTTGGACTCGTACTCACTGTCACTCTGAAAACAAACAACCCTAGGCCTGTACGAGACTTATTCAGCTTCCAAAAGTAAGGAGATTCGATCTGTGTTAGTATACATATTTACGAATTAGTCCTGACCATATAATGCTTCAATCTATTTGCTTCTACATCCATTCAGTGAATCCAGACTCACCTCTATCCGTCCTCAGCGACTCGATCGAAGTCGACATTGACATGTTGTCCATTGCCAGTGCCGCAAGCAGCGAGCTCCCAGGTATGATGATGATTGTATTCAAGTCTCAGCTGTTTGTATACTCAGTCTGGCTGCTCAAGCAATATCTTTGCCTTATTTAACTTATAGTCATATTGCTTGAGCATAATTTTTATGCTTTTCTAATTTGGCTTATATTGACGCTGCTATGGCTTTGGAATTTCTAGTCAGTGTCGACGTGCAGTATTCATGCAGCTTGGTTTAACTTTTTGCCAGGTCAATAATTGCACTGATTGTTTTCCTGCTTTGAGTTCCTTTGCAACTTTTGCTAATAGCTATAAACGTTAAGCCAAAGTGCCACATGCTGTGTAAACACAATCCGCGCCCACCGTGAATGTTCGTTATCTCAAGGGAGGCTTCCAACATTTTCACTATTCAGGAACTTTCAGTACATAATTTATTTTAAGGTGGTTTATCCAGTATTTGACTAGAGCAACTCTTTCTCTTCCTGAAACTGGTTTTTCCAGTATTTGAGTAGGGCAACTCTTTCTCTTCCTCAAAAAGGAAAACAGACTAGATATAAGCTTCTGGCACACACTCCTACGATGAACATGGCCATAATTTGCAGATTGTATCACTCAGATCATAGATAATAGAGACTACGTAAACGGGATTGGAAACCGCTCACGTGAGCGTATAGTCCTGTACTTTAGGTCGTCAGGCATTCCGGTGCGCCTCGTTTTGTTTTTTTGGATGCCAAAAGCGGCAGCTGCCTGCCAGTACAACCCACACTAAACACTTGAAAAGAACCAAGTAGGAAGCTTCTAGAAGTAAGTCCATGTATAAAACATGTACAAACTTGAAGAACACTAGTATACAAAAAAAATTTTTTGTAGAAAACTTTCTTAGATTTAGTACAGAAGTAAGTTGAAAAGCAACATCCAACAAACTAGCTGAATTTGCAGAGTTTTCGGGACTGTAAACTTGACCACAGCGAATAGACTCTGGTTTTATGGCCTGGTAATACTTCTTCATACCCTGACACATGAGGATAGGCCCTGTATGATGGAAGACAACATTCCAAAAAAATGGATACAGAGTACAAAAAACAATGTATTGGGTGTCTTGGTATTCGGGACTGGAATTCAGACAATAGTGGATTCGACCCAACTTTAGCACCACAAACAGATAGTTTATAAGTGATAATAACAGAGTAAGGTAATTAAAACTAGAGCACACAAACCTATCTTGAAAAAACAGAGTGCAAAAATCAACAGATTGTCTTACCAGCTGAGTGTCTTGACTGTAAGTGATCAGTCTCTGACTACTTCTCAAGTAACTAGGTCTTGCCTGCTTCTTCTTGGGCAGCTGACCTACACCCAGATCTTTCAGTAGCTCTTTTCTTGCGCTGTACTTCTCTGAAAAACCAAAGCAGCTGATTTGCAAAAGCTCAAAGTGTTGGTGTGCGTTATTTAGAAGGGGCGCTCCGGACTGGCCGTAAATTTCTTGAATTCGCGTGCAGTTTCCAATCCCGGTTACGTGAGTCTATAATATCTATGCTCAGATAGATCAAGAAAAGTCCATCAAACCTTTTTTTGCCTAGCCGTGACTGTGACTACAAGTTTGATATCAATCAGTATCACTAGCATATACAGCTTCACAAGTAATTCCTTGTCTACACAAGACCACCTTTCAGCTCGGCCTGTGATTCTATCCTGGGCTAGCACTATCTAAGCTAGCTCTCTAGGCATGCTTTTCATAGCTTGCATTCTCCACAGTCCAGAGAAAAAGTACCGTTTTAGCTCGAGGTCGCATCACTTCCGGTGACCCTCCGTTACACACACACACACACACACACACGCACACACACACACACACAGACCTGCTTATTATATGATATATAACCTTACAGATGTGTCTTGGCAATGGACACCCACCCTCACAGACCCAGGCAGAAATGGAATGAGTGGCCCAGGACCCAGCGGTGCAACTATGAGTAGCCCAGGACTGAGCGGTGCAAAGGCCCACCGGGACCGAGCAGTGCAACTATGAGTGGCCCACCGGGACCGAGCGGTACAACTATGAGTGGCCCACCGGGACCGAGCAGTGCAACTATGAGTGGCCCACCGGGACTGAGCGGTACAACTATGAGTGGCCCACCGGGACCGAGCGGTACAACTATGAGTGGCCCGGGACCGAGCGGTACAACTATGAGTGGCCCAGGACCAAGCGGTACAACTATGAGTGGCCCAGGACCGAGCAGTGCAACTATGAGTGCCCCAGGACGAGGACCGCGGGGATCGAGTGGACCAGGACCGAGCGGTACAACTATAAGTGGCCCGGGACCCAGCGGTGCAACTATGAGTAGCCCAGGACCGAGCGGTGCAACTATGAGTGGCCCAGGACCGAGCAGTGCAACTATGAGTGCCCCAGGACGAGGACCGCGGGGATCGAGTGGACCAGGACCGAGGAGATCAAGTGGACCAATCCGATATTGCCGCCGTAGGGGGCGTGGTCGTGGTCGTGGCGGTGCAACTATGAGTGGCCCACCGGGACCGAGCGGTACAACTATGAGTGGCCCGGGACCGAGGGGATCGAGTGGACCAGGACCGAGGGGATCAAGTGGACCAATCCGATATCACTGCCGTAGGGGGCGTGGGCGTGGCAATGAAATTGTAAGTTCCTCCTAAGTTGACACTTACTACACTGTTAGAACAAGGGGGTAAGCTTACACCCCAAAAGGTGTACACATACACTTTAAAAACTACCCCCCCATAGGGTGTAAATTTGGGTGTATGTTATAACCCTAAGGGTGTAAATTGAAACAGTTAAGAGTGTATACTGAAGCAGCTTGGGGTGTATTTTGAAACAGATATTTCAAGTAGTATTCTGAATATTGCATAATCCACACAAAAACACAATGTTTGTACAGTAAGAGGCACAAACAAAAAATATTGTAGATACAGTGACATAGAGTCCACTAAAAGCTCTAGATAGTTTAACCTTTTCTCAGGGTGAGGTAGATAACTTCTTGAAGATGCTGAATTACTTTCACTAACTTTTGAAGCTGAAGTAGGTTGGACACTCAGGCTGCCTCACTGTATATGCGTCATAGAAACATGTAGTCCAAGTAAAAATAGAACATCAGAGTACTGAGAAATGTGTAAAAACGTTTAAACTGCACGCTTTCTAAATAACGCACACCCTACACATAGAGGTGAAAGTTCAATTCAGTGTTGTTTTGGTTTAGCATTGAAGGTAATAGTTAGTTTATAGTAGGAGATAGTGCACACCACACAATTTTAGTTAGTTATTAGTTTCTACACAACAAATATTGATGTAAGTGATTAGTTTTTAGTTCACAACAGGCTCATAGTGAGAGAAAACTAGTTAGTTTGGATCAAGTCCAGTACACGGACCCATGCGCGAAATTTATTAAAACGCGCGTACGATCAATTGTGCATACACTCGCGAAAATTATATTCGCGACTGTGGTTTAATGACGTAGTCATACTATTTCCAGTTAAAGTGCAGCATGTATCAGCTCGTGTATCAGTGTATTGTGATGGTGTATGATACAGCTGATAGAAATAGGAGAAATGACCCAGCTGATAGGATTATGGGGATTGAAAAATGCTGAGAAGATGCCGGGAATTGAATATATTGTTATTGACTTTGAAAGGTGGGGGTAAATATTTAATTGTTTTGATTGAACTGTCAGATTATAAATATGAACAGATGAAGTAAATTATGACTATAGTTATGGATATTTAAGTTTTATATCTCTGCATATGTTGTGGAATGCAGCATAACAGGTTTTGCCATGGTGTTCAAACCACATAAACTCATCAAGATATGATGGCAATTGAGAGCGGTGGCAACCCTTCATTCTCTTAAGCTTTGTCTTCACCCTGTTCCAATAACTCTCTATTGTTTGAGTGTTGACACCAGTTGCCGGATCTACAAAGTGCTGGGAGTGATTGACAACTCGATGCCTTGAAACATTAGGGAGGTTTTGTACACGACTATAAGCACTCCACTCATCACTCCAAATTTCAGTGCCAGGTTTGCAGTGTGCTTGGATAATTGGAAGTAGAGTAGCAGCATCACGACTGCTCACAACTTCCATCACACCAGTTGCAGGACTAGTACTGGTATCCACCATGCCAAACACCCACACAGGGTTTGATGATGCTCTACCACGATGATGCTAAAAGTACATTAAAATTGTTATTATCAATTATGCAACTGTTTTGTGATAATAATGTGATACTTGTGTATGTATACCTTCGGTTTATGGCTAAAGCAGGACTCATCAATCTGAACAACATGTACAGGTCCAGTACCACCCATTGTCAAGTCGTCATGATTCAAGAGCCTCCAAGAACAAATCTCTCTTAGCCACTGATAAAAATCTATTGCTGTGGTTTTTGAAACTTCACATTCTTCTGCTGCTTGGGTAACAGGATACTGCCTAGCCCACCAGTATAGCAGCAATAGTGATTTCCTCAATGGTATGCTGGTGTTCTCGAAGAATGTACCTTGTCGGAGAGATACAGACTTCTTGCAAGCACCAACTGGGCATCTCCATCTACGTCAGAACTACTTTGTAAATTTCTAATTATTATTAACTTATCATTTTAATGATTTAATTAATTAACCTGAACTGGTCTTGAATGTCACCTCTCTTTTGCAGCCTCATTGGAGTGGAGCAACTTAGGCATGTCTTACTTGTATGTAGCAATCCAAGCTGTTGCATATATGCAACAAGCTGATCCATGCTTCCAAACAGCCTATGGCCAATAGCTAGGAGACTCAGCGCCATGGTTAAATTTCCCGCTAAAACCATGCTTAATGAACCACAGTCGCGAATATAATTTTCGCGAGTGTATGCACAATTGATCGTACGCGCGTTTTAATAAATTTCGCGCATGGGTCCGTGTACTGGACTTGATCCGTTAGTTTTTAGTTGACAGTGTAAACACATAATATATACAAAGAATTAAGCAGTTGCTGTTCACAGATTAAGAATTCCCATTACATCCAATTTTACAGATAATGTTTATTCTTCTTTAGCAAAACTTCATTTTCTAGATTCTTATCGGAAAGTCTGTTGCGTTTCCCAGCCGTCGAATCTCCTGCAGCCGAAAACACACGTTCTGCAGGTGCAGGTGATGCAGGGACACATAAAACATCAAAAGCTAACGAAGCAAGCAGAGGATAGCTCTTGTCTTGATCTATCCAGTAATTCAGGGGGTCTCCTGTAGGTACAGACAGCTCAGTATGAAAGCTCTGGAAGTACCTTTCCACTTCTGCCTTTCCAGGTGGAAGAGATGAAGTAATTTTCATTCCTTCTTTGCGCTTAGCTTCCATAAGACGGCTTAAGTGGTGAAACCGTTTTGCTGGAGGTTCTTCCTCTTCATGTGGTGGTGATGCTTCTGCTTCACTCTGGCTAGAGCTGCTCTCTGCTTGGTCATTCGATCTATGCTTCAAAAACTTACAAATCTCTCCTTTGGCACTCTCTATCTGTGGACCACCTAAAGCAAGTCTATATCGTGGATCAAGTGCAGTTGCTACAACAAACAAACAATTGTAGTTTGGATCACTAGGGTCAGTAAATCGGCGAAATCGATGCTTCATTTCTGGGAGCAATGTTGCAGCTGCAGGTGATAGCTCTTTTTGCTTTTTACACTCCTCAAGATGCAATGTCAATTCGAGAATTGAGGGCACAACACAGGAAGCAGTGGTAAGGTCTTCCCCTTCAACTAGAGTAGTAGCAACAGCGAATGGTTGCAGCAATTGGGAGATCAATTCCAGTGATTTCCACTCACTTGCAACGAGGTTGTCCCATTCCAACTCTTCCAATACACGGGTCAGTGATGCACGCACTTCTAGCAATCTGTTGATCATCAAAAATGTTGAGCTCCATCTAGTGGGACAGTCCTTGGTGAGTTTCTTACCACAGAGCTTGATCAACTTCTCAGTAGCTTTTGTTGACAAATTTACTTTACGTACTATAGAGTGAGCATGACTAACTGTCCCTTTGAACATTTTAACTTGATTGAACTTGTTGACAACAAGTTGCAACGTATGTGCATAACAGGGAATACGATTGAGTGAGCGAAATGAGCACTCTTGGTCAATTTCTTTCAAGTCAAACTCTCCAGTTAAAGAGGAAACATCTTCAATATCTTCTTCATAATCCTCCTCTTCTAATTCATCTGGATCCTCAACTCTCTCACTCACACCACGAAATGCTGCCACAATGTTACTACCATTGTCTGTGAGGGATGCCAGCACTTTGACAGAGTCAATATCCCAATCAGACAAAACATTGTCAACCACCTCCCAAATGTAATGCCCAGTATGAGCTTCGGTCATACGTCTCACTGCAAGAGTGGCCACATGTCTGCGACGATCCTTTAGCGAAAAAAAGTGAGCTGTAATGCCTAAGTACGAAGAGGTTAGACCTTTCTTAGACCACACATCTGCTGTAATACTTACTTTCACAGCCTGCTCCATGAAGGTTGACACTTTAGCTTTCAAATCGATCATGACTGTTGCAACTTCCTTGACGATGGAAGCCCTTCCAGGAGTGGCATACCGAGAGTCCAAGGTGTGCAACAAGCTCTTAAATTCAAGGTTTTCTACTATATTGTACGAGACACTTGAACTACCAACAAATATGGCGAGCTTTCGGGTTATTTCAGAATGTCTTGGACTATTTGTGGGGTAAGTTGTTTTAAATCGTAGACTCTCCATAAGGGTTTGTTGGTGTGCCACTTTCAGAGATGCAGCCTTACGCTCAGTTAACTGCTTTTCTTTATCCTTTTTTACACATTCTTCCTTTTTCACAAGCTGTTGAAACACATTGGGATGCTTTGTTTTCAAATGGCTCTTTAAATTAGTGGGAAACTTCCCAGCAATTTGTGTGCCACACACCTGTCTATCCGTGTCTCTCAGTACCACACAGGTACTGTGGTTGTTTGCTGGCTGGTACTCAAAGTATTCCCACACAGGACTACGAAATTTTGTCTGCAGAGCGGTTGACGGTCCCGTGCTGCCGACCTCAGAGCCTTTTTCTAACTCTTCAACTTCAAGACTGGAATGGCTTACACTCAGAGATGGGGGTGGTTGAGCCATACAGACAACTTGATAGGACTTGGATTAGACTTAGACCTAGCTATGTTTTCAAGTTTCCAACTGAAAAAACACTCACACCACGAGGTGAGGAACTTAATCACGTGAAAAGCCTGATCACGCGCGATCACGTGAGTTAAAAACTAGTCTCTTATAGTTCTGCAGTTCGCAGTTTTTATAGTTTTAGTTTTTGCAATTCTTGGAAAGAAATTTTAGTAGAGTTTTGGTATCTACAGAGTTTCAGTAGTTAGTTTTTAGTATTGATTTATGAAATCCAAAAATTGTTACTAAATGAAGTTTTAGTTTTAGTTTTAGTTAACCAAAACAACATTAGTTCAATTACATTGACATTACACTCTGCTAGTGACTGTTTACACCCATAAGTAAATGCTTACACCCACTAGGTTTTACACCCCAGCGTATGTTATTTACACCCTTGTTCTAACAGTATAATAGCAGTAACACTAAACATCGTTACCAGAAATGACAGGACAAACAGTTAATTTTTTTCCCGCATACCGTATACAAATTCCTCACTCTCTTAATTTCTTCCATTCTACAAAACTACAAATTTCGGTTTGATATCAGTCTTCCTCAGCAGTTGCATGCACGTGATTTAAAGTAGCCAACATGCTTTCCACTTTTTCAATTCTTTGATCATATTCTCAACTATAGTCGCTACAACCCAACAGCTGCCACAGATTTTTCCAACACTTCGTTTGCTCCATGTTACTGTCAATGCTTAAATACATGTGTACAAATTTCTAAATACTCTCACTTCCCACTTTGTAATTCAAGACAACTAGCATGGATACATCCACTCAATTACCGTATACTGAATGTATCTATTTTCAGCTGCCAAATAGCCATCAATGAACTTCATCAAACAAATTGCATTATAGTAACGATAATTATACACTTGAGTGCTGAATCAGCTTAAACACTACTAATCTAATAAGCTACACTAATTTACTAGCTTCATTCACGTTCACTATACCTTTCTTCATACTGATCCTTGTCAATTGCAAATAATCAACATTCAGACAATCCCTTCAGCAAAATTTCAGTACTACGTAGTATAGGCATTCGAAGCCTTGATCATACGTATGATCTCCCTTTTGACCTTTTCACTCGCAGAAAGAAAGAGGAGAACCTGGGATCATCCGGCCACATCAAACCCAAGTAAATTCATGTCAGTAAAATCCACTTGCTGATTGAAATTTTTTCACGACAAATACAAACAAAACTGGTATAATTCTATGCTACAACCTCTCTCCAGCATTTCTGGTAACGTTCTCGCCATAATCACGCCCAGTCATGATGCTTCTTTCATTCATTACAGATAGTATATGCGCAGAATGGCGCAAGCCTTCAATTCTACTAACTCAGCCTATCGGTCAAGACCTACAGTGTCAACTCAAAACAGCTCAAATTAAAACTCAGTGATGATCACTCATTTAATCATTCACCGTCAATCATCCTACCTACGTATCAGCCATTATCCCTGAATGATTATATCATAACCTTTCGAATCATTAATTTTGATATATTCATTGACCTTTAAATTATGTTTTGATCGACTACATAACAGTTCCCAGTTTCACATTTCATCCACTGTCACTCTGAATCAGTCATGGCGGCCATGATCACTCATGATCAGGCTTCTCACACATTTCATCCAGTCCAAAAATTATTACAACACATTAACTTTGAACCTAGACTCCAATCACCTACAATATAGCTTCAGTCCACCGTATAGCACTCTGGTGTAGCACGACCTCAGACTGGAGCTTAACTGGCAGCCATTTTAAAAAGTTTAGGCGTGTCTGGGGTGGGGTCAGACAAAATTGTGGGTGTGGCTTCCGCTTTGTCGATCAGTTCGGAAAAGTAGGAGCCTGTTACCCCCCTACACCTTGATTCAAACTTGCAGTTGTTCTGTAACAAGTACGAATGAAATTTTAACCGATTCTTATACTGAACGACTCTACACTGGAGCAGAGAATCTCAGATCTCTGCAAACATGTTCAAAAAGCTTGCTTTTGTAACACGACTCAATAGTGTTGCATGCAACTGATCTAGGTTCACTCAGCGCAGGCTGATAACAACAAGTTAACAGTTAGGTAAAATGTTCTTAGCAATAATTATAACAGCAATAGAGTACAAGTCCACAAGACTGAAATAGTCAAACGTAGAACACAACACAACTCTCTCATAGACTGAGAGATAGCTACTTAAATAGTCAATTCCTTAGTTACACATAGCAACGGGGATTAGGGTGCACAACAGAGTAATCAATACTATTTTACAAGAGAGGTGAAAAGTCTTAGTTACATAGTTGTTACGAACACTTGACAACAATCAAAGGAAAGTATAATACACACAACAGTATGTTGATAAGCTTGAGTTGTAGACACATGTTCACCACAGTACACTTGCAAATGTGTTAGGTCCTGTTTATCACACTTTCAAGTATTATACATAACTATGAGTCCCATTTCATCAAATATCAATAATTTTTATCACAGTGTACTTTTAATTCAGTCTGACATACACCACACCTCTTAACTCTCATACCTACATAAAAATTAATGTAATGACTTTTAATCAAAACTATTACAACTATTTGCTAATGAATACAGCTCGATTATTCACAACAAAACAAGTCTTCTATAATTGAAACAACCACTTTAGTGGTGCAAAAAGTGAACAAACAAGTAGTAAAAATTTCAAAAAAATAAGTAGTGTAGGAATGGGCAGTGCTATCAAAAGTAATGGAACAAGTATTGTCTCAATTTCGGCACATGACTACTTCATTTTTTTTCATATCAAACACATCTAAAATAGTTGCCTCAATTTGCCTTCCTTTACCCTATAAGCTATGGCATTGAAATATTCCATGCTGATTCAACCATGATCATTATGTCAAACCAGTATCATAGTCATTGTTCCACATAATTATGCGGCATGCATTTAAAGCATGACCGTGGCAAATCAATAAGAAAATGAAGTAGTCATGTGCCGAAATTGAGACAATACTTGTTCCATTACTTTTGATAGCACTGCCCATTCCTACACTACTTATTTTTTTGAAATTTTTACTACTTGTATAGTTACATCCAAGTCCCAAGGAGAACAGGATCCCAACTCTACTGTCATGGAAACCACTGGTATTATTATGCCACTAGAAGTATACAGTAGATACACAAGATACAGAGAACNCAGCCAGCTATCTTATTTGTGTATAAGAATGTAGGCTACAAGTTTGAGATTTCCAGCTTGAACTGTGAAAGAAAGCATAGTGGCAGAGATACATACCTCTTGCTTGATAGTGGGAAGTGAATAGGTGCATAGGTAGTAGCAGTAATTTCTGCCCACAAAGGTCACCCACAACTAGCTATCTCATTTAACCACAAGCAGTGAAAACATGTGTAGAATGTAGGCAACATGTTTGGGATTGCCAGCTTGAACTGTGGAAGAAATTATGTATAGGGGTAGAGAATCATACCCCTTTCTGTAATAGTGTGAAGTGAATAGGTGCATAGTTAGTATGAGTAATTTCTGCTCATAAAGGTCACCCACAACTATGACAAGATGTCTAGGAAGTAGCTATATAGGCTACAAGTTTGGGATATCCAGCTTAAACTGTGAAAGAAAGCATATATATATAGTGGCAGAGATAGGTACCTGTTGCTTACTGTTAGTATGAGTAATTTTCACGTCAAATCAGCTAGGTAGTTATGTTGTTTAACCACAAAGAATGACAAGATGCTGGGATGTAGGCAATAAATTTGGGATTTCCAGCTTAAATTGTGAAAGAAAGCATAGGGGTATATAGAGATACATACCCCTTGCTGTGAAGAGCTAGTATATATGAGTAATTTCGACCTCAAAGGCCCACAGCCAGCTATCTTATTTGTGTATAAGAATGTAAGCTACAAGTTTGAGATTTCCAGCTTGAACTGTGAAAGAAAGCATAGTGGCAGAGATACATACCTCTTGAGTGATAGTGTGCATGAAGTGTGGTATGACTAATTTCTGCCCACAAAGACCCACAACTTAACCACAAGCAGTGAAAACATGTGTAGAATTCGAATGTAGGCAACATGTGTGGAATTGCCAGTTTGAACTGTGGAAGAAAGCATAGGGGTAGGGAATCATACCCCTTTGTTTAATACTGTGAAGTGAATAGGTGGACAAAGATCTAGACGCACAACTATAGTTATCTTATTTAACCACAAACAGTGACACATGTCTAGGATGTAGGCTACATGTGCATGTTTGATATTTCCAGCTTGAACTGTGAAACAAAGCAATGGGGTAGAGATACATATACCCCTTGCTTTAATACTGGGAAGTGAATAGGTGCATAGGTAGTATGGGTAATTTCCACCCATAAAGGTCACCCACAACTAGCTATCTCATTTAACCACAAGCAGTGAAAACATGTGTAGAATGTATAGGCAACATGTGTGGAATTGACAGCTTGAACTGTGGAAGAAAGCATATAGGGTAATACATATAATATAGAGAATCATACCCATTGCTGTAATAGTGGGTAGTGAATATAGGTGTATAAGTATGAGCAATTTTCACATGAAATCAGCCAGCTATCTTATTTGACCACAAAGAATGACAACATGTGTAGGATGTAGGCTACATGTTTGGCATAGTGCAGAGATACTTACCTCTTTCTGTAACAGTATGAAGTGAATATGTGCATAGGTATAGTATGAGTAATTTCTGTTGACGAAGGTGTACAAGTAGCCATCTTGTTTAACCACAAACCATGAAAACATGTGTAGAATGTACATGGGCTACAAATTTGGGATTGCCAGCTTGAACTGTGGAACAAAGCATAGGTAGAGATACATAATATTATGTCTTTCCGTAATAGAATGGGCGCATGACTCGTATGAGTAATTTTCCCCTCAAAGGTCCACAACCAGTTATCTTATTTAACCACAAACTGTGACAACATGTCTAGGATGTAGGCTACATGTTTGCTATTTCCAGCTTGAACTGTGAAACAAAGCGTTGAGGTAGAGATACATACCCCTTGCGTTAATAGTAATTTGAAAGTGAATAAGTGCATAGGTAGTAATTTCTGCCCACAAGGTCACCCACAACTAGCTATCTTATTTAACCACAAGCAGTGAAAACATGTGTAGGATGTAGGCTACAAGTTTGATATTTCCAGCTTGAACTGCATGTGGAAGAAAGCATAGGGGTAGAAAATCATACCCCTATCTTTAATAGTGTGAAGTGAATAGTTAGCTATAATAGCTATTATGAGTAATTTCCACCTCAAAGGTCCACAGGTATCTTATTTAACCACAAACCGTGACAACATGTCTAGGATGTAGGCTACAAGTTTGGGATTGCTAGCATGAAGTGTGGAAGAAGTAACTTTACAATTATATCATGCAGGTAGTTGTGCTTTTATATTGTGAAATCTTTACATCAGAGTAAACCGACTTCTATTATAGTGATATCCTAAATTTGTTTTTGAGTTTGTTGTGATGCTTTAATATGCGAGGTGTACTCACAATTGTGGAAAACATACTTTTGATGATTATTCATGAAACATTGAAATGTTGAGCAATGTGCACATGCGTGATTTGCAAGTCAAATTATTACTGTGACGTATTAGTATATTCATTGTTTAAGGCATAAGCATGACAATGCAAGTACTAGTGTACGTACATAGGTTAGCATAATTATATACTGCACGTCCATATTGATCACATGGTCTGAGTACTAGAGCAATGTTGCATTGGTGTGGATCATGTTTGTTTACATTTGAGTTTGTCTAAAGAAAAGAAAATCATTATGGTAAACATTAGCATGCATGTATACATCCACTGGATAGCATCCATTCATGGTGTCCCTTACCAACTGCTTCCCAATACTTTGCATTCCAGCACTTCCCATCTAATGCATTGAAAAAGTGTTCCTCTTCAGGTTGCTCTTGAAATTTGTTCTAATATTTAGTAATAAGTAATTCAGTTTGGTAAAGGAGATAGATTGGTATGGAACCAGGATAATATATTATAATGATGCACTGTATAGGAAAGCCTGCACTGCATGGCACTGCAGTGCCTACAGAAGATCATTACAACTATACCTGGTGTTGAGGTGGACTGTGACTGCCTGTTCTTGATTGGTTGAACTTCTTGTTGGTAATAGCTATGGATTGTTCTTCCTCAATCTACAATGAATAGATACATGCATTAAGTGGCAACTGATAGAATCCCATACTAGTGTTTGCATGTGTAGCACTAGCTGTAACTGAAACTTGTGCTAAAGGCACAATATTATTAACATGTAAATGTTTAATTACCAGTGAGTCCAATTCCTCATCAGCTGGGGTATTATACTCTTTCACTTGGTTGGATGTTTTCTTATGTACATCTCCACATGGTGTGTATGACATTGTATGCTTGAAAGTTTCATCATTCTATGTGATAGTAATATTATTTTGCACTGTGTGTAATATTAGTTTGTGTTGACTAATTGTTGCGTTAAATTGATTGTGCACATTGTCACGTGATGTGGCTATCGGTTGAAATTTGTCTTCCATGTGACAATCAGTTAAATTATTCTAACACATTGTAAACTATGCATGCAATTGTTCACATCCATTAATTGTGATATGAATTATTAAGGCTAACTCAGGTAGTTTGGTTCTCCCCAAGGATCAGACTTAGTGTATATTATTATAACATTGATTTTTTGGAGCTATTTTGCTATTATTGTGTAAAATTGTAAATTGTGTTTCACAGAAAAGATCGAGACTATATACAATAATAATAATTATATTAAGTATAACAACACTCAAATCATGCAAATAATCATTGATTGCAGCTTAAAATAAATTGTAAATTATTGTTCCATTCATTGGTTTGTATACGTAAAGAATTTTTAGTGGTTCCTAACCAGACAAGCAGGGTGGCATATAGGTGCAAATGTGCACAAAAATGATCCTCTCTCTGAGATCCTTCTGAATTACATTTTAAAAGAAAGTGGATAACTTTGTAATTTTAATTTTTCTCCTGTAACCCGTTTATTGAAGCGGGAAAATCTCAATGTGATGTACACAAGTCACCCTCTTTTTGTTTGTAGTGTAGTCGATTCAAAAAGATCTCCATGAGAGAAGCATTTTTGCATATATATGACCTATATCCCCCCTCTAGTTGTCAATGCTGCTATGGTATAGCAGTGAAAAATTGCATTTTTTAAGATTGTATACACTAACTTGGTGTAAATATAATAATTATTATTATTATACCAACACTAAAAATTACTGATTATAACATTTTATACTTACCATCGTATCAATCTTGCCACTACTGGTCGTTTTCTTTTGGGGGGATTTTGAAGGGCCTGGTAACTGTTGATGTTGTGAATGAAATCCCACTGTTCTTATTTTAGCCATAGATAATATAGACTACGTAACCGGGATTGGTGACTTCTCACGTGAGCAGTATAGTCCTGTACTTTGTCGTTGGACAAAGTGTGTCGTGGTTTTGTTGAGTGAAAGATGCAGCTGGTGGCTAGTATAGCCCACACAAAAAGAGCCAAGAACGCAAATACACTATGACTGCAGGCATAAAATAAATAGATATAGAGCAGAAGCAAGTATTGGAAGTCATTTTATTACAATCTATTGACATATACAATGATAAATGAACCATTTAGTACAAAATGAACCAAAATATCTAAACGGCACGGCTGTTTTAGACTGTCCTGTTCAGCAGAAGCAAAACACTTGGATAGAAGGCAACATAATGGATACTCCAAAGGCTCCTACAGTTGATTAGAGCCTACAAGTTTGAAAAAAATAGTCAGTACTAAAAATTATACACGATAAATTATGACAAACTCACCCGCTGAAGAAGCGTACTTTTTTGGACTCATACTCGAGAAATATTCAACTTGACTGACTTTTAGCCACATAAACAGCTAGTTACAGAATTGAAATACTTGAATAGGCAGGAAATAACTGCCATATAAACAATCATCTCTCGAAAATCTACTTCAGAAAATACTAACTTCCAAGACAGCTCAGTGTTTTGTGAAAAAATGACAGCTGTACTTGGGCGCGCGAACAAGAAACGGCGACATGCAGAGTTTGTATTAGTGTATTGCTCACGTGAGAAGTCACCAATCCCGGTTACGTAGTCTATATTATCTATGTTTTAGCAGAACGTGTCCTTTTACTGATGCTTGACATAATTATTGAAAACAACAGACGGTTACACTTAGTGGGTATATACGTTAATTCTCAATTGTAATCTGCTTAACTAGTTGCAACACTTGAAAGATGATTATAGCTGCAAGGTTGAAGTTCTATATAGCTATGATTATAATGCTTGGTTGTCACAGTTTTATAATCACATGCCAGCTAAACTCCACCTATTATAATTATTCATGTACATGTTTTAATAATTGTATTATAATAATTAAATATTTCAGGTACAATGTTGTAATGCATTTATTTCTTTAATATGCAGACATGAACAATTGTTGGTGATAAAACAATCAAACTCCAAGAAGTGACATGAATAGCTGAACAAGAATTATACAACCATAGATAATATACTCCGGCAACAGCAAATGAACGCGATCATGTTATGTTTAATAATGATTATAACACAATAATCGTTTATTAAATTTGTAATTACACAAACAATTATCACTCAATTAACATCCTTAGCACAACCAAGAATAATGACTATTCAAATAACGTTTTAGGATTAACTTTGATGATCCTTTCCAACATAGTTGATCGACCCCAATGTTTAGGGGGTGTGCATGGCCACAACTGTAGTGCATGGTTCTATCAATTGTAGCACCATTCTGAAATCAATGGAATAAAAGGATGCCTAGATGTCCATTTTTTTGACAATGTTAATGTCGATTGACTGCATGAACAGGTTCATATAATAGGAGGTATAGAGCACGAATTGAATGATCTAGAGCCAGAACATTAAAGTATCAAAACGAAAGTACAGTATACTAAGTATTATAATAAATTTACCACACTATTACTGCAGTGTATGTACAGATGTTATCTGACTTGGTTGTTCTAATAATTCTTGACATCGATATCACTTCTGAATCAAATTTATTTATGGCAGTTCATGATGGCACTGATGATTTGAGTGGTGTAAGGTCTAGAGTAAACTACACGAATTGATTACGTTGGTGGGTATGGTATAGTAGACTGATCGAACGTTCAGCATAGTGGACCAAACAAGTGTGTTTTCTTGAAGACACACCCTTCCCATCAAACTATATAGAGCCACCACCTTGAATAACAAAGAGCTGGATTTGGCGTCTGAATGCTGTGAAACTCAATCCAATCACATCACAAGATGCAGATATCCAGTAGCATTGAGAGCTAGTGCATGCATGGGGGCTGTTTCCCTCTCTCATAGGGAGTATAGTACAGTTGATTCACTCATGCATGATTGCGAAGGTAGCTGAATATTCACCTCCACAGTGAGGGACACATTGTTTAAGTGTACATTCAGTGGCTTTCGGCCATGCATGATGAGTAGAGGTGGAGTGATAAATTCCATTCTCTTAATTCTGTATAGGTAATGTCTGTGTGTCTGTCTGGTCATTGTTAACTACTAATATATATTGATGACTACCTCTTGGACACTGGAACCTGTCTGTTGAGCCTTGAGTAGCAGACCATAGCAAAATCCCGAAGATGTAAAAACGGCGTCCCGGAAATTACATTTGGACTGCAAGTGTTGTCCACCATGAAAGTAGCAAGGCTTTGAGTGGCATATTTGTTTTTGCCCAATCAGGGTTGACTGCGGTGAAGCCACAGTCGTCTGAGAGTTTGCACAGAGCGGCCACATAGCCATCGACAGATTGGTTTGGTTTCCTCACAGCTGCTGTGAAAATTTTCCTTGGCACAATTGAAGAGGGTTTACAAGACAGATGGTTTTTCACTAACTGTACTATTATTAGCTTGGCAAATGTCTTGGTCTTTGGCTCGGCTTGCTGCATGGCGTAAGTTCCAAATGGAATAGTTCTCTAATAGGGTTGAGTGTTACAATAGCACTTTACTTGAGCGTCAAAAGCAACCATATACTGTCATGAGTTGGCACTGCCAAATTGACTTTATCTCCAAGTTGCCAGTGTACAGAAATAGATTAATAATTACTTAAATACAAAAATAATTAACACCTAAATAAAAAAAAGATGAAGTACACAAAAGAATTAAAAGGAAAATAGACAAAGAGTGTTCACATGCAATAGTTCCGTACATTATAGTCACACAATAACAAACAGTTTTTATTATTGCATGTTATGTGAGAAGTATACAAAACTATAATAAAATGATACTCAATGAGTCAATGACACAATACACTGTTATGATAGTGAAGGACAGTCTGAGATTTTGTCAGGAAAATAGTCAATCTGCAATGTATGCAGACTATGCAACAAAAACCATATGCATGAAACTATAATAATTTTTGACGGATATTATGAAAGCTGAACTAATTGGCAATTATAGGGGAAAAGGTTTTCATTGCACAATGATTACTATTATTATAATGTATTTTTTGAGCACACAGCAAACTCTATCCATAAGGTTCATAGCCAGTCACAAAATAACTGGTGGTGTGGAGAGGCGACACTCAACCCTAAGCAACAATGGATGGGGAGTGTCCAATGTCAGAAGACATTGAGTGCTCAAATTGAACTGTAAATCTATGCACACATATCACAGACTATAAAAATTCATATTGGCAGTATGAACTATTATGAAACAACTTTATAGTGTTCATCCTGATCATATGATTGATTGAACTACTTTGAAGTGATTACCTGTATGGTATACAAACATGCCATAATCTCCATCAGTTTCATGACTCCCTAATGAGGGATCTACATGGCTAGGAGAGTGCAGTTGCCAAGAAGCAGTTTGTGTAGAGTAGGAATAGATGCGTATGTTAAGCAAATGGGCCAATGCAAACATTTCAACAGCTGTGCCCCAAGCACCATCTCTATTCATCCCTGTATCTGTGAGGTATTCCTCTATACTATCATAATTTGCATTAATGCCAGCATAGCCACTGGTCATGAACAAATCATTGTTCAGTTCCATATGAGTGACTATTGCATTTCGTATTTCACTGTGTTGAGACTGCGACCCAGTAATGATATACGACAATGCACGGAACAAGCAGTTCCCATCCCCCATGGGGTTAACAAGGGTTCTAGTGTTAGGACGTCTCAAAGTGTGACACCATTTACATGTCTAAATGTTAACCCCAGTTGGGCACACACACTTCGCTGCCAGTCAGCACTGACTGGGTTATAACTAAAAGGCCAAACACCAAGTCTGCTGGGCTCATAATCTTCATGAGTGCAAACTCTCTTACACTCACTGTTCTGTTGAGAGTCTGGGCAGTTACGCTTACTTCCAGCTATCTGCTTTGTGTCCAACTTACTAACCTTGGATTTTGTTACCATGCAATCAAGTTGAACATTGATACCAAGTTTTCTTTTTCTAAGACATTTAGGCTGAGGTGGTATGGGATACTGTGGTAGATCTTTTCGAAACTTAACTCTCATTCGGTTCACTTCCCGAATGCCACACTCACTAACAATGATGGAATTAGGGTGGAATGCTGAAAGATAGAGGCCTGCCAAGGATTTAACTCGTGACAATGCAACATATGCCATTCCAGGGCTGAAAACATCCTCAGAGAGGTCCACTATGGCACATTCTAATGAGAGACCTTGACATTTGTGAATAGTGATACCATAGGCCACAATTAGGCTCCTATAAATGTAAAATTTTTGAGAACCATAAATCTACTTTTCACCCTTTCAACATCATACTGTTTGTCAATTTTATCAAATTTAACTGATACATTAGATTTAGAAATATCTGTCACGGTACCAATGGCACCATTTACCAGCCCGGCTTTAGTATCAATGTTACGCCGGAGCATAACACAAGCACCAACAGCAAGGTTTAATGTGGCTTCTAATCCTGCTGTCAAATTACAGTCTTTGTTTAATTTATCCAAATGCTCTGTAGCCTTCTTAGTCCACTTACGTGTACTTGATGTCTGATCAATATCATCAGTACATTGCAATGGCACAACTTTAGATGGATTCCAGGAAGGCTATGGAGCATTTGTTGATTCAACTGTTCACATTTGATTCTAGTGGGGAACAAGCATACAGGGGCTTGGCCAGATTTCTCCAGCTCAAGAAGCTTATCCACAATTGGTACATTAATCACTCGTCCTTTTTATACATCAAGTGTTTCACAAGTAGGGAATCCACATCTTACAGAGTGTAAAAGTTCACTGTACTGCACATCATTTCGTTGACGTTCATTAATGGTTAACTCATCATAAACAACTGAATCCCTCCATATGTTCACTGATGTTGCACAACCTAGCCTGAGTGTAAGTGATTTCTGTGCTATTCTTTCAAACACTGGATTGCCATTTACTGGCTGCAATTGGAGCACATCTCCAAAGAATAGCATAGTCTTCCCACCAAACCACTGGTCACTACCAAACAGTTCCTCCAATCTCAAATGTATGTAAGCTAAATTTAGACTTGACACCATTGAAATTTCATCAATAATAAATGCTTTGGTGTACCTAAGAGTAGTTTTAAGGAGTTTGTGGAGGTCTTTTGACAGTGGCCAGTATCCTGCTGTTTTACCCTCATGCTCAACAGGAAGCTGAAAGAGACGGTGTACAGTTACACCACCAACATTGAAAGCAGCTAAACCAGTAGGTGCTGCAATGGCACAAGCACGTTCAGTTTTAGGCCACAGTGAACGCACTAATTGCTGGATGGTCTGTATCAAGAACGACTTGCCTGTACCACCTACACCACTAATGAACATATGCATTGGTTGCAAGTCACAACGACACAAACTATCCTCATGTGCACGAAATAAGCATGTATGTGATCAAAGATACATTTTTGGTCACAATTGAGCATAGATACTCTTGAGTCTAAGTCGACACTGCTATCAATATCATCATCCACAATATCATCCATTATTGTTTTAACTTTGCCATCAATCTGAGGACCATCATCCTCCTCATTAGGCTTGACATCACAATCATTACGGGCTTTCGTAATTTGTTTTGTTTTAGTTTGTGCATTCAACATCTTTTGTAGCTTTTCATGGTGCAGGGAGCTACTAGAGTTTTTCAGCCTATCAAAAGCTTGCTCAGCTGTTTCACCAGCCAGAATCAGAGTGTTTTCATCTCTGAAAGGAACAAAGAGTAGAATGAGGGAGTAGAAATAGTCTTCTCTTTGGTCTTCCCTTTCAGCATCAAATAGCTTGTGATTGGGCAAGCAGGGTTTGGTCAATTTCTTGTAATCACGTTGACCATTTTTGTCCCGGCTTGTCCAATCAATCCAGCTTACAAAATCAAACAGACAATAATCTTCAAGTTGCTGAGGTCTGTCAGGATAGTAATTCTCAATCAGACAAGGCTCAAATATTTTGTCTGAACTGGGATCCCTAACAGCTAAAGCTTGTAGCTCTTTGTGGCTTTTTAGCCTGTGCCTGCGTTTGCTTGGGGGTGAAAACATCAACATACTTCACTGTACAAGATTTTTCAGTCAAGTGATCACCAAGCACAAGATCAGCAGCCTCATAGAGACCACATTCACGGAATCTTAGGCTCCTAATGCCAAAGCTCCATAGCTGGCTGTACATTGACTTGTTGCTAGCTATGTCATCCCAAATTTCTTGTAGATCACTACGTTCAGCTTTTGTCCCATAGCCACTAACATAGTGGGCTAAAGCTAGTGAGCCTTCTGCTATGTACTGAATATCAATATTTGCTTTCCACAGATAGAGTAATAGTGGATTATAGTCATTAACACGAACCTCTGTTTCAGATCTGACTAGCTTATATATCTTGGTACGACACTTCAAACTCTGTTCCACTGGATTGATGCATGCACACTCAGAGGCTGGCCTAGGAAAGCCAAATTTGCACACAGTAATAAAAGTATTGCCAGCAACCTTTCGCCTTCTACGACAATAATTGCTACACTTGTGCATTTGGTATCGTGTAACAAGTCGGTGCAGTTCAGGATTGGATTTCTTGTCAGGAATGTGACAAGTGATCCGGTCCTGAATAAAGGCAAGTACATCATCGGGATCATCCTCCCCAATCACAGGAGCACCTTCTATCCACAACAACACATGATAGTGAGGTGCACCTCTGGCTTGGTACTCTTTCTTCCAGTAGTACTGAGCTACTTGGCCCAATACTTGTCCTTTCACAAGGACTGTCTGGAAAAAAGCATGGAATTTGTTGCTAAACTGACGGGAAACAGACACTGGATCTTCAGTGCAGAGTTTCCCAATGTTACAATTGGAGCTAGATGGAATGCCATTTACTCTTTTGAGATAATCACCGATATCTGAAGACTCATACTCTGCACAACTAAATGTGAGAAACAGAGTGGGGGGGCCAACCTCACGGATAATGCACTTTAGTTCACTCTGGCGAAGGAACCAGTAGTGCTTTGTACCACGAACACTTTGAAGCATGGTGGACAGATTAGCTTCAAGCTGTTCGTCACTTGAGTTCACTTGTGACAGCAGTCATGATACGGTCACTGCCTGTCGCCTGGTACTTTTCAACATATTGTAAATACCAGCCGACAGCTCCCTAAGCTCTTTTTGCCACAGCAGGTAAAACACATACTGGGCATTTTTCCGAAATCGAGAGTCTTTGTTCAAGAGCCTACTTTTTGCATACTCAGCATGAGAAATCTTTTTCTCACGCTGATGATTTTGGCCAAAGGCACCGTTTGGAAACAGAGTGGGAAAACACAGCAAGTCAAGATGGCTCTGTCTGTTATCAATAGGATACTCTTTCACACTCAGCATCTTGTACTGATCAATGTCTGAGTGTGGAGGAAGTTTGTTGTCAAGGTTACGCACTGTGTATGCTTGAAGGCCAGCAATATCATCTTCATTAGCTCTTTCAAGCATGGTATTAGTAGCACTGTTAGCAACCTCAACTACCTGCCGACTAGTTTCATCAACGGCATCATCTTGCACATCCTGGTAAAGCCAATTGATGTGCTTGAGCTTGTCTACTGCTGACCTAAGTTTGTCAACGTCAACTAGACTACACCATACTACCTTGTTTTTAGTAGGCCTGCCATTTACAAGTATGTAGAGCTCAGGATCAGCCAAACGTTTTGATAACTTGGCCCGGTCAAGTGTTTCAATTGTTTTTTTCAGAGGCAGTGGAAGGAAGAACATTGTTCCTTTGCATGCTTTCAAAGAGTTGTACGTTGGCACTTTTTTGGTGTAAGTACCAAGACGTACAACTGTTTGATAACATTTAGCAAGCTGAATCAGCTGTGTACTCAAAGGATCTAGATGCTGCAATTCAGGTGGGAGAGGGACAGTCTCTAAACCATTCAAAACACAGCGATTGGGCAACACATTCTTCTGTATGTTGGGCTTGCAATAAGTGCACAGGTAATGTTGCTCATTTAGAGCGTTTGGATTTCTGTCAACCACAAAATCTTTCAACCTATGCCAAACATCACTAGACAACTTGTCGTCAGACAGACTGATTTTACGAACATTCTTCCTCTGACATAAGCGCTCACAGCTCATGCAGGGGATATCGGCATAGTCTTCACACTCCTTCTCAAACTTGGCTACCACAGCAGCATGCTCAAGGAGGAGTGGGGTCTCAATATCAGTCTGTCTGTACTTTGGGGCAGTCTCTGACACACCCTGGATGTAACCATCATCAATTTCATCATCTTTTGAGGTGAGAAGCTTGTGGAGGCTAATGCTGTGGGTAAGCTCAACAAGTTTGCTTACATCAGCATTGCATAATGCCATGTCTAGCTCTTTAATTAGCAAATGGCTTCTGATTGCACTATAAACTTCTTTTAACATTTGATGCAGGAGGGGATAATGCACAGAACCACTCCTCAGAATACGGAGTTTACTGGTGCACTCACTCTCATCACCATGGCATACTAATGGGTGACCAAGCTTTGGAGTGGTAATGGGGACACCTGAATCTTGGTTAAACCCAGTGGTATTATGCCCATGGTAATAGGGGCACTCACTGTCAAGCTCATCGAGCTGGTGCCTAACTTCATTGATGGGGTTGGTAAAGATGTCTCTGAGTGACACAATGCTCTTGAGCTCATCGTCACTCAGAGGCTTGCACTCTTGTGTGCATTTCCAGTGTGCACAAGGTGAATTGGGGTTAGGCTTGGGTTTGTTTTTCTCTAGAGGACACATAGCCTTTTCTGCTATAATGCATACACCATTTCTAGTGA
>CAXIPT010000084.1:0-66735 GCA_964030475.1 Tethya wilhelma
GAGTAGCTAGGAAAGAAGACCCAGAAGACAGCTAATGGACTGAAGGAGGTAAGCGCTTGCTAGTAGAGAGATAGATTCTAGGTACAGTAAGCTAAGATAAGCCTCAAAATTACCTGTATGCGATCGCCGTACAGGGAGAGGCATTACCTACGAGTAGAAATGTACTGTATGAAAGCGCTTGGCTTAGACAAGCATGTACAAAGCTTTAGCTTACTTTTCTGTCTATGTGCTGTAGCAAAATTTTGAGATTAGTCAGCTTATAAGTAAGAGAGAACATCAAATATTAAATTATTTTAGTGGCAGCTGCCTTGCTCATAAATATTCGCTACGGTTTGTTGCACAGCATAGCAACTGTTCTCCGTGTTAGCAACTAAGTAAAAATAAACGACGCTCAGACTACTGGCTATATCTCTGCAACAGAAGTAGCTCCACCCCTCAAATTTTGCATGGAGCATGCTGAGATGTAGCGCAGCACATCTGTGCAAGAAAAAAAATTTCGCGCAAAAACGCGTATTAAACTAAAACCGCATTTTACTCCAAAAACAATAATTTCCTAACCGGCAGGTTTTTACTTGACTGGTCACATATAGTGTGAGAAGATAGAAGAAGAAGAAGAAGAATAAGAAGAAGATGGAGAAAATTAGAAATTTGGCATACTTTAGTTCGGTACTTTACCGATGGTTTAGGCCATGTTTTTGGGCTCCTTAGAAAGAGAAAAAGCTAAATAGTAGCTTAAGAAGCCTTTTAGAGCCAAGTGCTCAGTTTTTGCAGAGTTATTCGTATGAATATTTGTATTGCGCTAATGGGCCATCCTTGCCATTCCTATGTACCCAGTACTACCGTACTGGGAATAATCAGTCCTGATTCATCTCTTAAGAAGAGCAACCAGGTATTTCCAGGCAACTTTAGTGCATTTAATTCCAAATAACGCACACTGGTGTGTGGAAAGGGTCGTCAATTTAAATTTTCTAGAAGCTAATGAATCATGCATGAGTGTAGAAATTAATGGCGGCCATATGGAGGAGACGCTTTTTGCCTTGTATCTAGCTACTCAATGAGAAGCGATAAAAACCGATGGCAAAAGCGACTGTACCGGAAGAAACCAAGTTGGTTCGTTCAAGAATCAGTTTCTAAAAGTGACTGAGCCAAGATAGAAAAAGAAGAAGGAGAAATTTGGAGGTTTGACACATTTGTGTTTGTTACTTTAACCATGTTTTTAGTCCATGTTTTAGAAATAGTAGTTTTAGAAGTCTTTCAGTGCTAAGCGCTCAATTTTTGCTGAGTTATTAACGTGAATATTTGTATTTGGCTAATGGGCCATCCGTGCCATTCCTGGGTACCCAGTACTACCGTACTGGGAATACCAGAGTACATAGGGATAGTGTGGTACTGTGATGCACTCAGGTATGTTGAGGCAAAGCAGCTGCTCAAAACACTCAAAAATGGGTAGATGGCAATCAACCCAAAAATGCAAGAAACTATGATGATAAAGAGCCAACTTGTAGAAAAAGTATCTTTTATTACAGTCAGAACTTTGAATACTTGATAAGTATGTATGCTTGTGCTTAGTATTAAACAAATGTTGCTATGGAAACGCTGTCAACAACCAATTATAATGAATTTTAATTATCCTTGATTTATCTAAACTTTTTACAATGCGGACCTGAATCTTTGCAGTTATGTACTGTAATTGGTACTGCTAGAGAGCTTGTACACTCGAGCAAAGCATAAACAGTTAAAGTAATGTACTGGTACCTGGTGCTACTAGTAGGGTTGATGGCAGAAATAGGGTTGATGGCAGAAGTAAAGTAGTATCCTAATTAGCATATTTATAACTAGTATATGAATACGGGCCCCAGTCTCTTGCTGGTGCTTAGTCTAGTCTATTAGGCTAGGGCTGAAGCCGTGGCTAGGGCTAGGGGTAGCGCTAGGGCTGGGGCAAGGGATAGGGCTCTAGTGCAATATATTATTATTATTATTAGAGATTGCATTAAAGTAAGGCTAAAAAGGGAAAGCTGGCAGGAACAGCCTGGTGGGATAGATAGGTAGTACGCAGTGCTGTGGACTGTATGGTCCATGGTTTGATGCATGATCTCTACTGATTTTTTAAGAATTTTTTTTGAAATATTTTCTAAGTTTGGATACAACTTTACTTCTGCCATCTACCCTTATTTGGTTATAGTGGAAAGTTGATCAGCTGAGCTTGTGCAGAGTCGAAGCTGTGACTGTGAAACTCTGAAGGTTCCGAACATGGCTAGTAAAGTGTTCGATCTAGACACATCTTCCCAGTCAGCAGACTCTGATGAGGACTCAATGGAGGAAAAAAATGACGGGTCAAGTCGAAGAATGAAAGGCAATATTAATGTTTTAACATTTGTCTTGATTGTACTTTAATACCAGTACGGTTAGCTAATAGTACTAATTTCAAACTTGGTGTTTAGCTAGTGTATCACGCTCTAACCAAGTACCGCGGGCCAGACAATTTCAGGGGTTTACATGCATTTTTGATGGATTTTGGCCTAGCCAAAAGTGCTACTGGAAGTCTCTCCGTTGGCAGCCGAACTATTAGCAGTGGGACTCCTGGATTTCATGCTCCTGAACAGCTTAAAGCGGAGAAACTGAACGTGAAATGTGATGTGTATGCTTTTGGCTGTGTTCTGATTGGTGGTGAGCCTTTGTGGTCTGGCTTGAATCAATTCCACATAATGCATGCTGTGACCATTCAAAATTAAATGCCATGTAGTGACCACCTGCCAGTTAACATTAACAAGATTGTTAAGTAGTGTGTGTGTTCACATTCCATCAGACACATCAATTTTAGATGGACTGGTGCGTTTGCTGTAAGTGAGAATTGACGAACATTTTGGTATGTTAGTCACATTTATCCCATTTATTATATGGCATGGGTCTGCTGTCACGCCAAAATTATTGCTGCAAGAAACATGTTTGATTTTTTTGGGGGAAAGGCTGATAAGTTTAGTTCACAAGTTGTCACTCATGTTATTGGTATTGTCACTCATTTATTCTTCACCTACTTTTGCTGTGATGAAGTTTCACTAGTGTCATTTTCATTGGTGACAATCAAGTTGTCACTTTCCACCTACTTCTGATAATGATCATGCAATGAGGTTGTTTCACATGACTTAGTGTCATTTGGTTTTGTTGACAATCAAGTTGTCAATTCACATTTGGTGGTGATCACGTTACAAGTATCATTTGTTTTTGTTGATCAATTCATCACTCATATTGTGTGCATTGCATTTAGGAATATTATCACTATATTGAAGGAAAGAAAAGCTTGTTATGACTACTTCCTGCTGAATTATAAGAGGATGGGAAGCATGTAGGCCTAGCGTGTGCATGTGCATTGTTATATTAAAATTGCTTGTGCACCCCTGGTGCTTCTTTGTGTGAGGGTTACTTTAGTTTTGTGAGATAATCTCAAGAAAGGCACCAGCGTTTTACTGGACAGAATATATAATTTCTTAAAGATGATCCAGATTTATGAACGTGAGTAGCTTCAAGGTTGTGTAGTTACTGAGATTCAAAAGCTTTTATGCTGCAGTTCGCTTAGCTTCGAGGTCACGCCTACTGCAATGATTCATTATAGGAAAGGGTCGTGACAACATTTAGCTTGATAGCTAGCTAATCATAGTCTACATTGACGTGGATGATGACTGAAGAAGACTGAATGGCTCTTTGCTTGATTAAGCTCCATTGGCAGAAAGCTTAGTATGCATGTATATATACGTAGATCTACTGTCACTAATATATACACCGAGGGTTATGCACCTTTGGTGCTTTTATCAGTTTAACTGTAATGGCATGAACACTACACTAAGTATTATTCATTATAGTCTAGTCCTAGACAGGAACAGATATTATAATGTAATATTCTTTAAATTTAATAAAGATCTGTAATATTCCCAGTACGGTAGTACTGGGTACATAGGAATGGCACGGATGGCCCATTAGCACAATACAAATATTCACGCGAATAACTCTGCAAAAACTGAGCGCTTGGCACTAAAAGGCTTCTTAAGCTACTATTTAGCCTTTTCTCTTTCTATTGAGCCTAAAAACATAGCCTAAAACCATCGCTAAAGTAACAAACTAAAGTATGCCAAACCTCCAATTTTCTCCATCTTCTTCTTCTTCTTCTTCTATCTTGGAACAACTTTTCTCGAAGACCGCTTGCTTTCAGAAGCTGATTCTTGAACGAATAAACTTGGTTTCTTTGTCTTCACGTGCTTTTTGTATCGGTTATTCGTCTCTCTAGCTGAGTCGCTAGAAAAGCGCCTTCTCCGTATGGCAGCCATTCATTTCTATACTCATTAATAATTCATTAGCTACCTTGGAAATCAAGTTGACGACCCTTTTCCAGTTAGACAAGTGTGCGTTATTTGGAATCCGAATATTCACTGCCCTGCCTGTTTTACCTGAAGATTTCTGGTTGTGCTGAAGTCTCTGTAACCAGTTACCGGTACCTTTTAGTCTTCAATAATAGGAGGTGAATATAGACTACTTTGTTACATAGTTGTAATTATAAGAAAATGAGCAAAGCAAGTGAATTTGTAAGATACAGCTCCAGCCTCCTGAGATGCTTCACCATGACTTTATATTGATAGCATAGATTATAACATAAGCTATAGTATCCATGCTGATAGTGTACAAGTAACTACCATATACACACAAACTCAAATGTGATGTAGAATTATGAAAAAATGAGAACAAACAAGTGAAAAAAACATTGAAAATGTAATGAGACATAGGAATGGCCAAATCGTAAAAAAGAAAGCAAACAAGAGGGAATGGCTGTTTGAGTGTGTAAAGAATTATTCCTATGGGCAACATGAGGAGTTACTTTCCGCATACATATTGTACAGGGCAATGGCGCGTTCGATACTCTCTTTCCTTGGTTTATTATATACTCTTGCTATTAGTGAAGACCGGTAACTGGTTTCAGAGACTTCAGCACAACCAGAAATCTTCAGGTAAAACAGGTAGGGCAGCAAATATTCGGATTCCAAATAACACACACTTGTCTAACTGGAAAAGGGTCGTCAACTTGATTTCCAAGGTAGCTAATGAATTATTAATATGAATGGCTGCCGCGCTTTTCGTCTTGTATCTAGTGACTCAGCTAGAGAGACGAATAACCGATACAAAAAGCACGTGAAGACAAAGAAACCAAGTTTATTCGTTCAAGAATCAGCTTCTGAAAGCGAGTGGTCTTCGAGAAAAGTGGTTCCAAGATAGAAGAAGAAGAAGAAGAAGATGGAGAAAATTGGAGGTTTGGCATACTTTAGTTTGTTACTTGAGCGATGGTTTTAGGCTATGTTTTTAGGCTCAATAGTAAGAGAAAAGGCTAAATAGTAGCTTAAAAAGTCATTTAGTGCCAAGCGCTCAGATTTGCAGAGTTATTCGCGTGAATATTTGTATTGCGCTAATGGGCCATCCGTGCCATTCCTATGTAACCAGTACTACCGTACTGGGAATAGGTGACCCAGGCCTTAAGTACACTTAGTTCTACCTATCTATCACTTTGAATTAGTTTTTGTGGTATTTCAAGACACAGACACTCACAGCTGACAATTTCTCAACTTTGCCAATGCAGACGTTGGTTGTAAGCTTCTTGATCTAATGAGGTACTACTCGATTAGTTTCTCTAAGTCTAAATGGGCTCACAGAAGCTTTCTAAGAGACCCTAGAACTCGTTTAGCGTTCAATATACATACATCATTTATAAACATACCAACAAATCTTCTCAAAACCATGTGGTTTCATAGCGATAATTACGTGCATGCGCAAACAGTGTGTACCAGGCCCTCTTTTTGGCCTGGGGATGAGACAAGTTAGCTGCTCTTGCATTGCACATCTTTGATCTTTCGAACTCTCTAATTATACGAATAGAGTGGACGTGTCCGCATATGAAATGTTTGGCGCAAATGACCGCTGAAGTGGGTCACGTAGTACTATAGTACAAGAAGCGCTATACTGTGACAATGCTGAAACTACATTCCAAAGGTAAAATTTAGCGATACAATGTAGTGCTTGGTTATAGAAAAAATACATTATGACATTGAAACTGATAGCTTTAATTGTTGTATTGTATTTTTCTAACAGAATGACAAGCAGCTGTCCAGCACAGACCGTCTTGGTATGCTCTCAGACAATTCTCTTCTATCTTCTTGGCTGTCCACAAACTCTCAGATCACTCTCCAGTGAATACAAGTAAAGACACTAGCATAACATTAATGCTAATTCAACAAACAGCTGTATAGGCTGATGATCAAGTATAATTCAATACATCAATAAAGCAGGATAATTTAGAAGCCTCAACCTTTAACATTTGCACCTTAAACGAGGAGGCCACGTATAAAAGGGCGTGGTCGGGGATGAAATTCGTGCCGTCTAAAAATGGTGTCGGAATTTTTACTTTAGAAAATTGGTAACTAAGCAAGGGACTTACTCGCACGGGTTTTACACTATGTTTTATTGAGTTTTACTAACCAAAACAGCTGCACAAACTTAGAGCGACACAGAGAACGCCACAAATGAACAATTGTTACAGTTTTTGAAAAAAATTACGTGCATTTTGAGAAAGAAGCGTTCTTTTACTATGCCAGGGAATAAACTTCTCGAGTGAAAGTGAAAAGGACTTGTTTTTGCCTGTCTTAACATTGATAGGATTGTCAATGATGCCTAGAGTTTCTCAAAGTCTCAAAAAATGAAGCTTGCACTGCTGCTTGTAGCTGCTATAAATATTTGGAGTCAGTCCATTGGTTCTGAGCCATCTAGTGGTTCTATTTCTCAAGCTCAGGTCAGTACTTAGAGTTAGAAAACAAAATACACACACATTTTAGTGCAACAGTTCTTATATTTGTGGTAGGAGTATATACAGGTGGTGTTGATGGCCGAATAGTGAGGGTCAGGATATGTCGATGGCGGCTGTGTATGTAAGACCCCTGTGATAGTGTACTGTCGTTATGATTTCGTGGTCAGTCTGACACGTGCTATCTGTGCTCAAGTTATTACAAGTTTACACTCATAGTTTGTGACAAGTAAGTGGTCTATTTACTGTACGTATGTGTGTACATGTGATAATAGCGGAGTTGTGTCGTACAAACACAGGTACATGTGATTTTCTTGATCCACATTTACACTTAGGCTTGGCTTATGATGAAATGGTGTTGAAGTCTCCACTTCCATGTTGAATTGGGAATTTTGTCGAGTCCGTTAGCAGTAAACATCCATCTTATTGATGGTTAGTTCATACAATACAAATATTAGCAAATAATATAATTATATTATTGATGCATGACTGAATGTTATTGTACAGATTAGCTGATATTCAACTTGATGATAAAGATTGAAGAGAGCACCAACTCCACCACAACCAGTGTACCATGTACTCTCTTCGTGTTCCTTCTCTACAGCATCTGTAGATACCTACTTGACTCACCATCATGATCCCGGTAACTGAAAAAAAAACACTATTGTTAGCAATTCATAGTACTTCTATTTTGCATAAACAAGCAGTTTACCTTCTAATCCAAACTATTTTGCAGGACATCAAATCAGCCAAATATTGCTATACTCTTCACAAACTCAAAGAGACCTTGGTGAGAGTGACTAGAATGGTTTACTGTCTTGGTACAGTGTCCATTGATGCCCTGGCAGAAACTAGCTCAAGAATTGTGTATTGTTTTATACAAAGATGTGCTCTTGTTGTTAATAATTTGTAAAATAACAGTGTAAGTCTATATTGGCAGTTTTACTGCCTGTATTTGCTGTACAATATTGTCAATGACTGCCATGGAATACTAAGACCACAGAAACAAACCAAATTCTTTGTATTGTTTACAAAATGACATGACAGGTAGTTTTTATTTAGTAACCACTACTGTGCAAGTAATTTGTGGAAGGTAAGCGTCGTAGTGCGTAGTTGTACAAAGAGAAAAAATGACCTCTGCAAGCGCCATGACGACAGTTTTTTACGTCTGCGCAAAAGGTCAAAGGTGGTGGCCAGGGATTTTTCTCTTTATACCCCGTACTCCAGAAGTGATCCAAAATGAACGCGTGTGAATAATTGCGTTATTATAAACGGGACCTCCTCGTTTGAAAAAAAATAGCGATGTGTGCGTAAATGTGTATACATGTGCTTAGTTATTACATACAAAGGTGGAGAGAATTTAGCCTTGGAGTATGCCGGCATAGCTACATGCATGCATTCTTCACTTACGATTGTACCAGTGTATAGGTGGCTCACTCAGTAATAATCAGAATCTTCTTGTGAAAGGAATATATCCATCTCCTTCTGTATTTGTGAGTCGTATGAGTATGTACACGTGCATATGTGTGTGTATATGTGTGTTCGTGTGTGCATGTGTGTGAGTGTGTGTGTGTGCTTGCATGCATTTTGTGCATGTGTGTACATTTGTGCAGTGGGTAACTGTTGCCAGTAAACATGTGTGTATACAGTCATGTGTAAGTGCTACCACAATACCCCATTTTAAGTCTAATAGTCTAATGTCTTCATAATTTTGATGCCAGGCATTAAAGTTAGATGAACAACTGCATGCCAATAATAATATTGTTCACACCTACATTCACACACGCACACACACACACACACACACACACACACACACATACACGTATACACACACTACATGCCATGGCTATTCAGCAACATAACACAACACGTACTTTTCTGCAGGTTAGGACAACACCATGGCAGCAATAGCATGCAATTTTGCCCGGACAGCACTAAAGACCTTCAGTTTAGAAACTCATCTACAAAAAACGAAAAAGGCTGGATATGCTCCTGGTACACTGAAAGGCGTCTGGGAGACTTATGAGCATCATTTTAAAGAGTATCCATCTATGCATATTCCCTATAATACAGCAATTAAGAAAATTCCAGTAATAATGAAGGCATTTCGTGAACACTGGAAAGGTGGCAAGGATGTGTACCTAACGTCATTCTCAACAGAAAGTTGGTCACTACTCAGTGAAGAAGAGAAAAGTTCACACAGTGTAAAAGATTGTTCTGCATGCCTATCGAATCATATCCAGGCTAGTCAACTTTATCCATCAAAACAAAATAAACAACTCTCACAATTCGAAAATAATTCTCCTTCAAACTCACTTCAATTCACTGAACAGGACTTGACATCACCAACTAAACTGGGCCAGAAAGTGTTGAGTGAAGTAGGGGCATTATGCAATAGTCGATTCAACACATCCTTTCAAGAAGTATTGGAAACAACTCCCAAGTCAAATCTAGTTCGCAAGCCAACAAATGGAGAGAAAAAGAAGCTGAGCAGGAGAATAATACAGGAAACCAAACAAAACATTCTAGAAGAAAAAGATGAAAATGACACCAAAGCCATCATGTCTAACAGAATTAGCTGGAGAGCATACGATAAAATGAGGAAGTCAAACTTGCAAGAACCCTCACGAAAACGATCACGAGAGTGTAACGCAGGTGAATTACCGGCTCCAAAAAGAAGGCATGGGAGCTCTCTCGATGGAGTAAATACAGAACTTTTGTTAGAAAGAGCTAGAAGCTGGTCCAGCAATGAGACAGTAAACTGGTCAAAACTTGCAAGGGAGGTTGGACTACACACAAAAAATGGAGGTCAATCACTGAAGGAATACTTAAAGCAACACAATATTCCTGCAGCTAATGCTACACAATGTACCAACAGGGCACCTAGACGAGAAAGAAAAGCAATCAAGAATGGAATCAAGATTCCTATGAGCAGACCAATATCGTACCACAAGAAAAAATTTCAGGAAGACATTGAAAACGGTGCTATTCTGCAGGGTGAGAGAGTAGTCGATGGTGTACAAACTTCATTTGTAGTTTCAAAGAATAACAGTTCAATTGAAACAATACATCACAACTTTACTGCACGAAGAATCAGCCTTCTAACAATTCGGGAAAAGCTTTTGGAAGAACAAGAAAAGCTGGGACTTGTAAGAGCACAGACTGAAGACTACTACAATGAAATTTCTGATGAAGAATTGAAATTAGAGCTGAAGTCTCATCAAATTCCTACACTGTCTGCTGAAGAGGAAGAGGCTACTTCTGCTTCTGCTCAAAGGGAAGATCAAATCAAGCTGCTGAAACCAGTGGCGGATTTAGGGGGAGATCCAAGGGATCCATGGATCCCCCCTTTCAGCTGGAAACCCATACAGCTGCACAGCTACACAGATGAAAAAGTAGCGTCAAAGATCCCCCTTTCAATTTGAAAAAAGAAAAATAATTCAAAATTTCACTAAAAATCAGTTTTTTGTGGAAGATAGAAGAGTTTCTCTCTGTGTCTTGCCGTTTTTTCGCCATTCAGGCCCTGATCTGGCAAAATTTTAGCTGCACGCACGCAAAAGGGGGCGGATTTTCAAACCGGAAGTGGGCGTGGTTACCTCAAAATTTTCCGCGCGCTCTGCGCGCGGTTTGGTTAGATCCCCCCTATATAAAATCCTAGATCCGCCACTGGAAACACTTGCACCGAAAACGATATATAAAAATGTGGCATGACCACTCAACTGTATCAGGACATGGTCATGTACTTGTTATGGTTGCTTGTGTGTATGATCCAGCTTTTTTCTACACGACAGAAGAAGTTAAAGCAAAGTATGACAGAAAAATTGACGTTCAGAGCATAGTCGAGAAACCTCAACTACACATCCTAGGTCGCTCTTCATCCTCAAATGAATCTCAATTGGAGTACACTCCTTGCAGAAGTGAAGCTCTTCAAGAGGTTAGCATACCACTGAAAACCTCCAAGGGAGTTGAGATCAATGACACCATCAGGTTCTTCCATGGAGACGGTCCAGCACAAAGTTTTGAATCAGGAAACAAGTGTGGAGGTAACTATCCATGCACATCATGTGGTGCCACAGTTTCTAGATTCGATGATTTTGCATACTGTGTAAGACAATCCAAACGAACACTAGAGGAGAAGCAAGAATTCGTGCTGAAGGGTGAGGCATGGAAGAAAGGTGGAATAAATCCCTTAGAAAACCTCAAAGTGGCTGAGCTACGGACTGAGCTTGGAACACATGGAATTGATACGAAGGGTCTTTTAAGGCCTGAATTGCACGAGAAATTTGAAGAGCTGAAGATGGGGTTAGCAAATGTCCCAGCACTTCTACTTACACAACCTCAAACATCTCTTAAATCACTAGGTCTTGACAAGTATGAAGTTTCTCCAACTGAGCCACTGCATGATTTGAAAGGCCATCTTGCCAACATTATTGAAGAAGCAACGCAACTTGGAGATGATGAGTTGAACAAAGTGCTAAAAGAGGTCAAAGACACAGTTCTCAACAAACAGACTCTACGGGGCTCAGACTATCGCAAAGCACTATTCTTAATTTGCATCAAGCTAAAGGAATCCAACACACCTCAAGCATATGTTGACCTTTTCATAACAGCCTTGAGGATATCTGAAGCATTATATGCTCATAACGAAAGCCGGACCCCAAGAGCGATTCTTGCCTTACATAATGATACATTTCTGCATGGCATGCTTTGCATGGAGTTGTTCTGTCGGCCAAAGACCATTACACGGATCAAAATGTTCAACCGATATTTCCATTCCCTAATGATTCATGCTGCATTAATCTATCGAATAGTGTCACTTCGGTCACTCAATGCTGAAAATCAGGAACGAATGTTTGGAACACTAAAAAAAACTACAAGAGCAACATCAAACAACCACCCTCAGCAAGTGATAGACAATGCTATTGTTAGAGTGCAATATGAAGAACAAAGCAGAGAACCAGCAATGAACAGAGAGGAGAAGGAACTTAGCACACTTGCAAGCCTTGTTGGGCCCCGTAGTAACACTACATTCTCAAAAGCTTTCCAGAAAAAGCACTCAGTCCACTACCAGGCTCACCTAGAGAGAGTGAGTGACTACCTGAGCACTGGTCCCGGTATATGGTGGAGAGAGCATCCTAATGGAGTTGAGTTTCTCGATGGTGAGGATGAAGACAACTATAGGTCTGAGGGCCCACCATTAAAGCACTTCAGAGATACATCAATGGCTGATATTGACCTCTATTTGCTGCAAATGTGGAAAAGCTTACTTTTAGGAAACATAAAGCTTCCCTGTCACTCAATTCGATACTACAGCTCAACAGGTGAACTACACATAATTCAATAACTCAAAGATATACTCACATGGATTTATATTGATTGAGTATGACTCTCACACTGCATACCTGTATGTAAATGTCTTTCAGAAATAAGTATGTTTATTCAGCAATCACGACTTGATTCTTCACTTTGTCTAGAAATGTAGTGTATGGGTGTGTGGTTGCATGAATTTTTTGCAGTGTGTTAGTATGTGTGCTCTCTCTCTCTCTCTCTCTCTCTCTCTGTGTGTGTGTGTGTGTGTGTGTGTTTAATGAAGTATCATCTTACCTGCTGTTTTTTTAGTCACTTGACATGTGTTTTGAAACTGTTTTCCCTATGAATGTGTGTGTATGTGCGTGTGAGTGTGTGAGAGAGTGTAACGGTGTGTGTGTGTGTGTGTGTGTATGTGTGTGTGTATGTGTGTGTGTCTGTGTGTGTGTGTGTGAGAAAGAGAGAGAGAGAGAGAGAGAGAGAGAGAGAGAGAGAGAGAGAGAGAGAGAGAGAGAGAGAGAGAGNCACACACACACACACACACACACACACACACACACACACACACTCACACACACACACACACACTCACACAACATACCCAATCGAATTGTCACAAGACTCCATCTGTTGTTATGTTTTCCTGTTTCTATATAGAAACACCATACAAATTGAATGATTTTGTGAGTTAAATAACAAAACTTGATTATTTTGTGTCTTACTGTTTCTGGACTGGTCCCGCTCATACTCCTCCCTATCACTTCTGGTATCATTCATCCATATTTCCTTTATATCATCTCCTTTTCCTTCCTTTTCAGCTTCTTCAAATACTTGTGACAATACATCGGAGGACTTTTCATTGATTACATCAACTATTTGACCTAGCTCATTGCTCTGTTCTTCATCCAAAGTAACATCCATGTGCTCATGCTTTCGGATAAACTTCTTATCTCTTGCTCTTTCAGCCATCAGGTTAACTTTTCTTTTTTTAATGCTATCTGGAGAAAGTGCTGATAGAGGACACCTTGACGAAGCTTCCTGTCGTGAAGCTTTCCTTTTAGGTGATACACTCAAGGAAACACTAACACGTTGATCTAAGTGACTACACATCTTCTTGCAAGGTTGACAAAGTACATCTTTCATGTCCTTTTCAAAGATGCTTGCATTTTTGGAAAGTTTATGCCACATTTTACAATTTGGAGAGTCAACTCGATTAAAAGGTTCAGTTGCAATTCTAACACTCTTAGATTCATAACGTAGAACTGAGGCATAATTCTCCTTATACACATTACTGCTGATGCCAGGACAAAACTTGTAGTCCTCTGAGCTACTTATCTTCCTACAGACTGACTTAAACTCTTCATATGAGGAGATTTCACCTGTTTCAATTGTTCTTAGCAACACTTGAATGGTATACTCCCCAGTATTGCTGACAATTATACGAGCAACAGAGATCACACCAGCTGGTGGGCACTGCCGTAATGATTTTTGTGTTACCACAAGGCAGGTACTGGGGCTAGCCAACTGACAAGAACAAATACTAAAAGTCAAGTCACCGAATTCACCAGTGCCATTGGCACAATATAGCTCAAGAGGAACACGACTTTCTGTATAAAATAAATTATTATTATGACAAAAATAGGCTAAGCTAATACCCAACTATACATAGCAATGTCTGCTTAACAGATAGAACACAGTCTGATACAGAACAAGGTCAACTTACCGCTTACTCTTGCTACGATGCACTCCGCCATGTTGGCTTGCAGCTTGCTAAATTTCGCGTGCGCATATCTTAGATCACATCCGGTGTGTTCTGATTGGATAGAGTTTAGATTCCAAGCGCGTGACTTTCCGCATACATATTGTACAGGGCAATAGTGCGTTCGATACTCTCTTTCCTTGGTTTATTATATACTCTTGCTTTTACCTGATCTGGAATTTGGCAGCTGCCACTACAAACCACAGAACATATGACGCAAGCAGCGTTTACATATGCACAGTTTTACGCGGTTTGCAATGAATATGATTATGTGTTTCTATCAATCAATCAATCAATCAATCACTTTTTATTGTCACCTGCCAAGTAATTAGGCAGCCAGCCCATGTGAGCTTATGAGACATAAAAGAAATAATGTACCTAGCTAGGTTAAAAAAGAAAAAATAAATAAATAAATAAATAAAAGAAAGAGAATTAAAAATGAGAGGACAAAGATGACTATTTAATGGTGATTAAAACCAATGATCCAACTTGAGCAGTAGGACTTCTCTTTTTTTTTTTTTTTCGTTGAAGATTTAAGAGAGAGAGTGTTCTTCTGAGGGGAGAATGCGTATGATAACTGAACTTGAATTTTGGGCTTGNTGCTAAATTTCGCGTGCGCATATCTTAGATCACATCCGGTGTGTTCTGATTGGATAGAGTTTAAATTCCAAGCGCGTGACTTTCCGCATACATATTGTACAGGGCAATAGTGCGTTCGATACTCTCTTTCCTTGGTTTATTATATACTCTTGCCGGTACCTTTCAGCCTTGAATATTCAGGAGGTGAATAGACTACTTTGTTACATAGTTGTCATTATAAGAAGATGAGCAAATCAAGTAAATTTTGTAAGATACAGCTCCAGCCTCCTGAGATGCTTCACCATGACTTTATACTGATAGCATAGATTATACGCGGTGCCTCGAGGCCCGGGTCCGTATACTAAGCTAAATATAGTGTAGTCAATGGAACCGTGACTCTACACATGCATGCAGGAGTGCCGGTAAATTTGGATACTATAAACAGGCAATACAAAATCAATAGGAAAGTATACGGACTACCGTGTCTCGAGACACTTTGTTGATTGTAACATAACTGAGCTATAATATCCATGCTGATAGTGAACAAGTAACTACCATACTATACACACAAACTCAAATGTGATGTAGAATTATGATAAAATGAGAACAAACATGTGAAAAAAACATTGAAAATGCAATGAGACATAGGAATGGCCAAATTGTAAAAAAGAAAGCAAACAAGATGGAATGGTTGCTTGAGTGTTTAAAGAATTAGGCAACATGAGCGACCCACCATGGGAAGAGAGTACTACATGCAGCCCACACAGGAATGATTCTGCACACACTCAAGCAACCATTCCATCTTGTTTGCTTTCTTTTTTACGATTTGGCCATTCCTATTTCTCATTACATTTTCAATGTTTTTTTCACTTGTGTACCTTAAATAGGTACTTATTAATATTCACATCTGTTATACCTTAAAATCTATCTAATCAGTAACCATGGAAACATGAATATAGATTCATGGCTATAATCTAAATATAATTAATGAAAAAACTGGTCATATGACTCTTCCGAATTTGCTGAATCAGCAAAATATGAATAATCAATTGGGCGGCCATGTTGCTGTGTTGCTATGGTAACCAAACTTTGTCAAATTGATCGCTTACTAATATAAGTTAAAAATCGAAGTTTGTTATCTGGTACAGATTTGGATCAGAGATACGATGCATTTAATGCACACTTACTGTTTTCTTCATCTCGACTGTATCTCATTAACAATTTGATAATTTTTTACCAAACTTTTATCCATAGAGGTTTAGGATGTGGCCTTGACAAATTTCGGTTGCCATAGCAACACTGGAACTTGACCGCCTAATTATTCATTATTTAGGGTGTTTCACATGATGCTCATTAATTACAAAAATATTCAACATTTTGGTACCAAATTTTGTAAACATGGCAACGAAAGGATAAAATATGTAAAGTAAATTATCTATTGACTTTCAAAAGAAAATAAAGTGGGTTGTTATTTGCAGTTTTGATGCATTTTTGGTTGACCCAGGCCTTAAGTGCACAGAGAAATACATCCAGCGATCTACTCTCAGCCAAAAACTTTGGCTAAAAATACTGCTATTCTGTGGATTATTTTTCTTCATACTCTTAAAATGGGGGTCCAAGGTACATTAATTGAGAAGTGACATCAAAGTATACGGACGTGTGTCGATAGTTTTCAATTGCCCTGAAATTACAGGGCAATTAAGCGCATGCGCAAACAGTGTGTACCAAGCCCTCTCTTTGTGGGTCTGGGAACGAGGCTACTTTGATGCCACACTCCGGCGCGTTCTTTCAATTGGAGGGTACCTTTTTATTCATTAAATCAAGTCTCTAGTGTGTAAAGTCACTAGTTCTAACTGAAAAATTGGTGCGATACACACAAGTAAAAGTGAGTCAAGCGTATAAACAAATATTGTATACAAAAATCATACAATTTTAAGCTACAAGTGAAAAAAACATTGAAAATGTAATGAGACATAGGAATGGCCAAATCGTAAAAAAGAAAGAAAACAAGATGGAATGGCTGCAGAATCATTCTTGTGTGGGCTGCATGTAGTACTCTCTTCCCATGGTGGATCCCTCATGTTGCCCATAGGAATAATTCTTTACACACTCAAACAGCCATTCCATCTTGTTTGCTTTCTTTTTTACGATTTGGCCATTCCTATGTCTCATTACATTTTCAATGTTTTTTTCACTTATTTGTTCTCATTTTTTCATAATTCTACATCACATTTGAGTTTGTATGTATATGTTAGTTACTTGTACACTATCAGCATGGATATTATAGCTTATGTTATAATCTATGCTATCAGTATAAAGCCATGGTGAAGCATCTCAGGAGGCTGGAGCTGTATCTTACAAAATTTACTTGCTTTGCTCATCTTCTTATAATGACAACTATGTAACAAAGTAGACTATTCACCTCCAATTATTGAAGACTAGTAACTGGTTATAGAGACTTCAGCACAACCAGAAAACTTCAGGTAAAACAGGCAGGGCAGCGAATATTTGGATTCCAAATAATGCACACTTGTCTAACTGGAAAAGGGTCGTCAACTTGTTTTCCAAGGTAGCTAATGAATTATTAATCAGTATAGAAATGAATGGCTGCCGTACGGAGAAGGCGCTGTATCTAGCGACTCAGCTAGAGAGACGAATAACCGATACAAAAAGCACATGAAGACAAAGAAACCAAGTTTATTCGTTCAAGAATCAGTTTCTGAAAGCGAGTGGTCTTCGAGAAAAGTCGTTCCAAGATAGGGATAGGAGTAGGAGTAGGAGTAGGAGAAGGAGAAGGAGAAGGAGAAGAAGAAATTGAAGAAGAAATTGGAGGTTTGGCATACTTTAGTTTGTTACTTTAGCGATCAGTTTTTGCAGTTATTCGCGTGAATATTTGTATTGCGCTAATGGGCCATCCGTGCCATTCCTATGTACCCAGTACTACCGTACTGGGAATACAAAAATTTCAGTAACTACACAGTGGTAAAAAATTGTAAAGATTATATTTAAAGCTGCTGGATAGAATGACACGATCAGAAAGTGAGTTCCACACGTCAATAAAGAAAGAAGCCCTATGCGCAACAGTCGAAACAAATGGCTTGAACAGTGGCATAGAGTTGGGGAGACGGGGGGGAGGTGAGGAATAAAAGTGCTAGATTGGATTCAAGAGAGGTTGTGCAGGATATTATATATAGCAAAATTTCAGCTTTTGGCTTCTGCATCAATCGGATAGAGGAAGTAGTTTCAAGGTAGAACGGAGAGAGTTGTAATACAGTGTCTCATTCCTGAGTGATTATCCGGCTTGCGAACTTTTTAACTCATTGATTCGAGTGATTGTGGGTTTGGTGGTGTGGATCCCATACTGCAGAGCAACAGTCCAGCTTTGGTAAAATGGTAGAGCTGAAGATCTGTAGTGTGAGCTTACTCGAAATTTGGCGCAGATTGCGGTGAATTTGTCCAAGATTATGCTTTGTTTTCCTACATATAGAGTTGATGATGTTGGAAGCCCAGGTGAAATTGATTTGGAGATATAGTTATGCCTAGGTAGGTGACCGAGTGGCTTGGGGTGATGGTATGGCCATTGATGACAATATACAGAGGTGAAAAAAAAAAATAGTGGAAAGGTTTTTACCCTTTCTATGTGTTTATCCACATTATTGTTGTCCATGAAAGTTGATTTTATGTCCTATAAAACTGTTGGAGCNTTGGAGGTTTGCCATGTTTGTGTTTGTTACTTTAGCGATAGTAGCTTTAGAAGCCTTTTAGTGCTAAGCGCTAAGTTTTTGCAGAGTTATTCGCGCGAATATTTGTATTGCACTAATGGGCCATCTGTGCCATTCCTGTGTACCCAGTACTACCGTACTGGCTCCATCACCTGATAGTGATGAAATAGTTTGTTTTGGACAGTAGCTAGTGTTCTCATCACTTCTCTCCATCTCTTCAAACCTTTGCTCTAGTAGCTACGTGGTCTCCCCTAGCTCATGCTGAGAGGCCCCTAATTCCTCCCAAGACCCTTCAAGTGTACAGTATCACTACCACCCTCATTCTAAGTACCACTGCTCACCTCTGTCTACTTGGCTTGTTTCCCTGCATTAACAGCTCTCTCCATGGCAGCCTCTCGCTCGGCTCCAGTCTCACATACTTTAGTTTGCAGCAATCCCACCTGCTCCTGTAATTTGGCTACTTCCCTTGAGTCTGCGTCTCGAGGTGAACTTTCTCGCCCTATTCAGGATGCTCACTTTTTAACTGCTGACTTATCTCTCGGTTCTTAACTTTTAGTTTCAAAGCCAAACTCGACCTCGGGTTAGTCCAGCTCATCTTCCTCAATCCTGGACAACCCTCTAAATGTAGCATCTTTATTTTGAGAACAGTTTGGGAACCAACTTTTTTTCAACAAGATATATTCACCAAAATCCATTACGAAATACATCCTCATACAATCATTTCCTGTTAGTGTACTTTCTGTCCACTACCGTAGATCGGGAAATTTCGTCAACAACCATTACCAATGAAAATTAAACTCGGCGAATATTTATTTTGTATGGTGATCTTTACCGAATCATTCACAATGACAAAAATTAAACTGTTAGAAAATTTAACAGGTGAAATATTTTACCAATGAAAATTTCCCGATGTACGGAATACACAAAGCATAGTATCCAAGGCTCAAAACATTATTGCTTGCATTGATTTATCGCTGTCGCTGTTAATCACGGAGCTTTGACTTGAGGTTCAGTCATTACTGAGTTAGCTACTACCATATAGCGGGAAATTTTCGTATGGTGCAAATTTTCGTATTTTTTGTATGCTATTCGAATATACGAAAATTAAAACTGCGAAAATTTAACTTCCACATTATGCGTATACGAGCACGCGCCGCGTATACGAAATTTAAAACTACGAAAAAAATTTCTGGTGCATTCTTAACGATTTATACGAAATTTTGAACTACGAATATTTCCCACTATACAGCATATGTGTAGAGAAGTTTTTTTTCTGTGACGTCATGTAGTATCTCCATCCAAACAGAAAATACGCCTCTGGATTCTGTCATAGATAATATAGCAGGGGAACAGGATTGGAAACGGATCACGTGAGCACATTAAAATGTACAGCTTAAGTAGGCGGGTGCACTGCAAGTTGTAAAAGTTCACACTTNATTCTGTTTACCTCAGATCATGCAAAGTTTTACTGTTTAAAGGAGTTTTTAAATTTTTATTCATTATTAATATTACTGCTTTACAGTATGCAACCAGTATTGATTGGCAGCCAGGACAAAGTACACTTAACCAAAATTGCTAAAGATTAGGTTTTGCTAGTTCTACTAGGGCTAGGGCTAGCCGGATATAGCATATAGCCATCCACGTGATATTTCAAACTCCTGGGACACCATCACGTTCACAATATTCCAGTTTTCTGCTGCAATATTTCACTTTTCTGCTTTTCTACTGGAATCTCATGTAGATTTGGTAGTTTCTTGAACATCATGTTGCCACCATTTCTTTCAGGGGCGTAGCCAGGATTTTAGAAAGGAGAAGCAATGAAAATATTGTGCGCGAAGCGCTCTGGAAATTTTGCACGACCGGAAACCACACCCACTTAATTAGCTAATTTTATCCGCTCCCTTTCTTTGAATCGAGCAGTAGCACGGGCCTGCTAGATTGAATGCTCTCTAAAGCCTTGTAGCAGCAAATAGAAAGCTTCTAATAGTTGTTCTGGATTGAATTTTTGCCAAAGATGACTGCTTTATACATGTTGCTACTAAGTGCACAAAAAATTTTTACAAACTAAAAAATAGCGTACTATAAAACCTACGCGTATATGTTGCGAGACAAACAAAGGGGATGCAACTGCACCTTCAGCACCCCCCTGGCTTATGGAAGAGTATTAGTATCAAAAATCTGGGCAAATGGACTGGGAGTTTTGGCCAGCCAAATGCCCAAGCATTTACCCATCCATAGCGGAAATAGAGTATGGCTAACTAGGAAGGGGGTGTTCTCAATGTAAATGGGCGTTGCCAGTAAACATCTCAAGTTTGACAACGCCCAGCTCATTGCCTGGGCAAATATGTGCCGGCCGCAATTCTTTTATCCTTTTAGCTAGCTACGCACCTCAGCATGATAAAGATCAACATCATTTACTCAAATTTGTAAATAAGACAAGCTAATACAATGTCTAAGAATCGATTAATGATTAATTAATAGCAAATCTGGATAATGTGACTGATGATGTCCATAACAACTCCATTGAAATGACTTATGGAAAGAATTTTGCAGCAACCAACTATACACTAAAAGTTAATGCTAAAAACAACTATTTGGTGTCATTATAGTGTTGCAACTGAGAGATCAAGCCTATCTATTATATGTTGATGAGTTGACATTAGATTTAATCCGCACTATCTACGATTAATGGCGAGACCAATTAATCTGTAGCTCAAATGTTGTGTACATACAAAGCCAATTAACTTTGAATTTCTACACATGTACACAGACTATCCACTTTAATTCATGATCACTTGGCACGCAATCTATAATGTCATAGTAAGCCATGTGGCAAGGTAACAGAAATCTATCCTTCTTCTCTTGCAATGCATGCATATAGGTGTGGACCTTAATATTTATAATGGCGATAATGCTATTTATTTACCATGTACCAGCTGGCTTGCAGCATAATACAGTAACTTTAATATTTTCATTTTGTAGACATTGTTATTAATTATTATTAATCATATCAGGAAATCTTGTCAACTTTACCATAGTAGTAAAAATTTGCATATTCTAATTTGTGTTGTAGAGTGCTTGTAGTGGATGTGTAGTAAGTACTGCATGATACTCAAAGGGATTTGATTTTGCATTACTTTGCATTGTTATGATTTTTCAATTTCACGTATCAGAATAGTATGGGCTGATTATTAAAGTGCAGTCTTTTGTGATCATTTTGATGCCAAACACAACTACTAATCTGTGGTACTAAGGTCTGCAAAACCGCAAAATGTTTGACCACTTCAGTTCTCATAGTACAAAATCCTGTATCAGCAGGATGTGGATTTGGAGGTGGGTCTACAAAGCAGGAAGTATCTTCTCTATGGAAAACGATATTCATTAGGTACGGGTGGCGTTTAATAGAGCGATGACTGAGCAGCAAGATGATGCCAAGAAAGCGGGGGGGTTGCTGTTAAACTAAGGTCTGCAAAATCGCCCTGAAGTTTGTATCAATCAGTAATGCCTACTTTTATCAATGGTAAGCAAGATTTTTTAACTTAAAATCCATATACTAAGCTGGATAGAGTTGTGATTTGACATCAGCGTTGCCACTGGGTACTGAGGCCAGTCTTTGAGGGTCAGCTTTATGCCAATTTCATACCATAGTGATTGACTGATTTACTAAGCGGTAGCCTGTATGAAAAAACCTTCACTACATGTTTATATTGTTCAAGAGGCTATATTTTAGTGGTCTAAGTTATTAGCTGTTTCCCTTTTATCCACTGTCATTTCTTGTACAGTAAACCAAACCATATCAGCATGAGCGTCATGGCCGTCTATGAATTCTGAGCCAAAATCTCTGATTAGCAGTGCTGGAAAATCTCACTCTGACCCAAGCCAAGATTATAAGAGCTGTCATAAGATCACTCCATGAATATGATAGTTATGAACCAATAGCAGTTTGTCTAAGAGGCTGTTCAAAGCGAAATTTTGGTGTATTGCAGTGACTCAACTCCACTGACACAAAGTATGAACTGGAAGTATGGTGGTCAGACTAGTGCTGGTGATGGGAGTTAAACTAGTTGCTGTGTGTGTCTGCAAACTAAGACAAACAAGAAAAGTAGTATCCAATTAATATCAAGTGTATTGAAAATTTTGTGAACTGATTTAGTATGCAATCTACGTTATTAATATTCATTTTTTACCACATTTCCATGTTTTGTTACAACTTTTGGTTGTAAAAGTACAATTGACGTAAAGCAATGCCATTTCTTGGTATGTCATGATCTATTATTAGACATTGTACATATTAGCTTGTCAGCCTTGTCTTTGCATTCCCAAATTTGTTTAATAATTTACATTAATCATGCTTCACAACGTCAGACTAATGCCCCTATTATAGGAGCTAGCTAAAAGGGTGCGTTGGATGAAAAATTGTGGCCGGCACATATGCCTGGGCGATTTCAAACTTTGCGTTGTTTACAGGCAACGCCCATTTGTGCCAACCCCCACCTCTTTCTAGTTTACCACACCCATTTTCTGCTGAGAACACGCCCCATTTCCGCTATGGATAGGTAAGTGCCTGCCCCAGGCAAAATACCCAGTCCATTTGCCGGATTGTTGATACTAATACTCTTCCATACTGGCTACGTTCTTCGAGCTCTCTTCACTACTTGGGTCCATTTTTTTCCCTTCAAGTCACCTTTCTTTGTGAATTTGACACCAGACTGGTCATCTCTTTCTTCAAGTTTCACTGACTAACAAATTGTTAGGTCTATAGGTAAGGTTTATACTCTCTTCTGGTGATTCAGTCTCAGCAGGCTGTTTATTCTTGGCATTATTTGGTGTATAAGTTGCCGCACTCTCAACACCAACTGCTTGATCTCTTGTGGAAGATGAATCCATGAAATCATATCAGGGAAAGCGCCTCTCGCAGTACTATGAAACTACTCCACCGAAAAAACATGAAAGTATGCCTAACACTCACAGTCCAAACTTTGACAATGTCATGTGGGACAAATAAGCAGTATTAGAAGATTTACGTCAACTTCCTTCAGCACCCCCAACCATTAACTGATCAAAATTTGCAGAAGATCATGGGATGGTTGACAAATCGCTAAAGATTTTGCAACCAAGCATGGAATCGATACTTTTCGGTTAGATGGACTTGAACCTGAAAAAAGCCGAAGATCAAGAAAGAGAAGAGCTTATGGTGGAGAACTTTCTATAGCTACACCTCCACCTCCAAAAAAAGTTAAATAAGAATGGAATCATATGGTAGAAAGTGGTGAATTGTCTCTTGGAATTCCTTGCACACCTTTTTCGTTGAGTAAATTTTCAATATCTAATGGTCAACTAGTTAAAAGTCAAATGAAGTCATTGGTCGTAAGTTTCCATTAAGTGAGCTTTGAGCTCAAGAAGCAGCAAAAATACATGCGATTTAATCAACTAGAGGAAATGACACATAAGCAGCTTCAGTTATTAGCGACCAATTGTGGAGTTAACGTCAGCACTGACTCAGCAGTGAATTGTCACATTCAGAACTGCAGAAGTGCATCAAAACAAACCAAAGAACAAGACACCTTTGCATGTGGCATGACCATGTCACCATACTTGGTGTTGGTTTTATTACTATAACTATGCACACTGTGTATGACAATGCAGTTTTCTATTCTCAAGTGGAATGGGATGAGGAAAATTCAGGCGATGATATTCAAGCTTCAGTTGAACAGCCATTAGTTCCCAGTACGGTAGTACTGGGTACATAAGAATGGCACGGATGGCCCATTAGCGCTATACAAATATTCATGCAAATAACTGCAAAAACTGAGCACTTGGCTCTAAAAAGCTTCTTAAGCTACTATTTAGCTCTTTCTCTTTCTAATGAGCCCAAACACATGGCCTAAAGCTATCGCAACTAAAGTATGCCAAACCTCTAACTTTCTCCATCTTCTTATTCTTCTTCTATCTTCTCACGCCATATCTCAAAGACCATTCACTTTTAGAAGCTGATTCTTGAACGAACAAACTTGGTTTCTTTGTCTTCAATCTCTTTTGCCATCGATTTTTTGGGCTTTTCTTTGAGTCACTAGATACAAGGTGAAAAGCGCCTCTCCATATGGCGCCGCCATTAATTTCTAAACTCATGTATTATTCAACTAGCTAGCCTAACGACCCTTTCCACATTCAAGTGTGCGTTATTTGGAATCTATTGCGTGCACCCAAGTTCTGTCCTAGATCCTATCCTCTCGTTCTCCGTGTTCAGTTCTTCAGTAGGGAAGTCAATAGCTAGCAAGACACATGTAATTGACACAAATCACTTTGCCTGCTTGGAGGTTTAGATTTTCAGCTGTCTGAAAGGCCGCATTGACCATCAAGGCGGGCTATCACAAGTTGCCAGGCAAGTTCTCTGCTCAGCCTGAAGACTATATTCTACTGATATTATAAACAATTATTCGAAAAAAATAGAACAAACAAGTACAAAAAACATTAGAAATGTAAATTNTTGAATATATCATGAAGTAACTTAATGGCTGGGAGTAGGGATGAGACAACTTCTGTGTCTGCAGATTTCCACAATTGCTATCATATCTTACAGTTTTTGATTGCTAACTCAAATCTCTTCTGTGATATAGCCCTCATTATGCCAACACACTGCAATCTAATATTTATTAAAGACATTTCTTTCAACGGGATTTTTCCATGATCGATTCCGTACAGTACAGCAGGCCATGAGAAAGACCTGTTTGAGATTCAAGAAAAGTGCTATGAGTGAAAGTTGTACTGATATATTAGTGAGCCTATGGTCAGATTCTCTGTCTGAATCAATGAAAAGAATAGTACAACTAAATTTGTTTCAACAAAACCTACAGCTTGAGGTAAGGGAGACAAGACTAGCTTCAAAAACTGCATCTTTCAAGCCTACAAACACTTGACTAATATAACACAATCCTTTGAATGTTTCTAGAATATCTACTTGCAGAACAAGAGAATCAGGTGAAGTCATGATCATGCACCAACAGTGAAAGTTTCAGACAGAGATACAACCACTTTGACTCCCTGCTACAGCTATGGGATAGAGCCTAAGCCAAGATGGTAGTGTGTCATGTAGATGAAAGAGTGAAAGAAGTGCTTGCTTCTGAAGATCCAGATATCACAATTGATCTTCAGGAATTGAATGAAGGCCGCAAAAATACGACGCATAGGAGAAGTGTATTAAGTACATTCACAGCTGTAGCTGAAAGATGGCATAGATATGTTTGTTTCATGGCAAAAGCCATTTCAGTTAGAAACCTCATTGCTCAAGTAACTAAAAATGACCACCTGAAACCCTCATACCATCAGAGTCCTCGGTAAGACTGAATTTTTCACCAAGAAATCCACATACTATGGCTGCTCAAAATTATACAGGTCATTTAAAGGTGAAGCATCCTGTCCCGATCAATATACATACATGCAATTAGATACAAGTTAGATGATATACAGTATAAATGTCTAGTGTCTAACTATATAATTCTTCCCAGTGGCGGATCTAGGAATTTGAAAGGGGGGGTTCGAATCAATGCACGCAAAGCGCACGGAAAATTTTGGCCTAGCCACGCCCACTTTTGGTCGTACAGCCCCGCCTCTTAAGCGTGTGTGCAGCTAAGATTTTGCCAGAACAAGGCCTGAATGGCATAAAAATGGCAAGAAAGAGACAGAAACTATAATTATTATCTTTCACAAAAGACTGCCATTTAGTAAGATATTGAGTTGATTTTGTTGAAAGGGGGGTTCCAGCAACCACTTTTCCAGTCTCCACTGTTATTTATAATGCGAGGTCTCAGCTGAAAGGGGGGTTCCATGGAACCCCAGGAACTCCCCTTGGATCCGCCACTGATTCTTCCCATTGTGTTACACACAGGAATGGCACGAATGGCCCATTAGCGCAATACAAATATTTACATGTCTAACTCTGCAAAAACTAAGCGCTTAGTACTAAAAGGCTTCTTACTCAGGTGCATTAAGGACTGGGACCAGCTAAAATTTTCATATCAAGGTGGTTATTCATGGTGCTATACCAGAGAATATATACATTATTTAGACTTCTTTTAAACATTATATGAAATGGGAATGTTTAATAATTAGAAAATTTATTTAATTAGCCACGCCCACCACAAGGATGAGTGGGTGTGGCACTATAAAGCGATGGAGGTCGATAGGCAAATTTTCACCACACGGAATATAAGCGCCTAAGCTGGAGCGGTTTCACTGTGCTCAGCAGACTCTGCAGTTAATGTGGACAATAGCCTCTACTGCGTTTTAGCTAAAAATACACAGAGTGCCAATTATGAGACAAAAAGTTGATTTTTTATGAAGCTAATTAACATATTTTGCGCTGTACGAGCGTAACTATGTTTATTTTCTGAAAAGTAAAGAAATATTCTTGTTTACAGCCTAGTTTAGATCATACTTACCTCATTTACTGACCTTCACAAGCGTCGTAAGAATTCCGTTCAAAGATTCTTGACTTTAGTGAGGCTACTTGCCATGTCATCTCAAGACCACGTGATCACTACAAACGCTGTACATACCAATATGAGCGATAGCTTAGAAATAACTAGCAAAAAGAAGCTAAATTAGCAGCAGAACTAAAAATAACTCTCACAAACTTTCACAGGCAGCTCACTTTCTTTTCAAAATGAGTCAATAAATGAACAGTCACGCAATGATCATATGACAAAAAAAGGCGTGTACTATAGATACTTACGGGGCGCGCGCCGTTTTTGCTGACTCAGCAATAATTCGTGGTCCCAGTCCTTAATGCACCTGAGTAAGCTACTATTTAGCTCTTTCTCTTTCTAATGAGCCCAAAAACATGGCCTAAGTAAAGTAACAACACAAACCTCCAATTTTCTCCATCTTCTTATCCTGGCTCAACTTTTCTCAGAGACTATTTACTTTCAAAAGCTGATTCTTGAATGAACGAACTTGGTTTCTTCCGGGACAGTCGCTTTTGCCATCGGTTTTTAGCGAATCTCATTGAGTAGCTAGATACAAGGCGAAACGTGCCTCCTTCATATAGCCGCCATTAATTTCTACACTCATGTATAATTCATTAGCTTCTAGAAAATTCGAATTGACGACCCTTTCCACACACCAAAGTGTGCGTTATTTGGAATTAAATGCACTGAAGTTACCTGGAACTATTTTGTGATACCTGGTTGCTCTTCTTAAGAGATGAATCAGAACTTTGATTATCATAACTTCTTGCCCGTTGTCAAGTGGTTGTTAAGTTTTACAGTGGTCTATAAACAGTCCCTGCTACTGTGTACATTTTGATAGGAGGGCATATACAGATCCCTGTAAATTGTGTTATATAGACCCTCAAGCAAGTAGTGTGCAAAAAATTACAAGCTATTGCGCAATAGTTATTATTGCTACGCGTGGAACAGCTGGGTTCAAAGTTCACGCTAATCTTCTTGTAGGCTTTTTTTGCTTCTGTGACCAGCCAAGACTCAAAAAGAACAGCGTTGACAATAGCAGCAGACATCAGAGAGGTTCTATCAGTGAGAAAAGTCGGTGAGCTGCAAATATTCAACCTTCTGTAGTGCGGCGGTGGCTCAGCCTGGCCGCCTAGTATACTGAACGGCCTCGTTGCTGTCCTGGGCCAACGCTCCATGGCTGTTGCTGTTTTAGCTGTTGTGATGTGAAACAGCAGAGTGTTTTCTTTTGGCTGTTTACAGGTACATTCAGAACAGTTTTCTAGAAACTTAAGTCTTTTTCTGGATAGAATTGTTTTTCCTGGACAGTTCAAGTTTCTTGAAAGAGTTCAATGTCTTTTTCTGGATAGGTTGTAACAGTTGCTGAAAGATTGAGAAATTCAAAAAAATGGCTTGCAACTTACCAAGCTAGCTATTTATAGTGTGCCGATTGTTTGTTGCCAGAAAGTTTTTTTTACCATAGTAGCAGGGCAAGAAAACACTTATTGACCATTCGGTTTGTATAGAATATACAGTGCATTCACCCTCGGGCTATTGCCCTTGGGTATCAGGCACTTAATATTCCATACAAACCTCATGCTTGGTCAATAACTATAACATAAAAAGGCAAGTAAATCTTATGATACAGCTCCTGCCTCCAAATGACTGAGATCACTTCAGTATCAAGCAGGCTACACAACTTACTAGCTCAGCAGCCCGTTGCTGGCTCAGTGAGTCTGGCTTGCCAGACTACTAGCTCAGTGGCTAGCTACACACACCAACTCAAATGTAATTTGTAGAACAAGTGAAAAAAATATTGGAAATGTAATGAGACATAGGAATGGCCAAATCGTAAAAAAGAAAGCAAATAAGATTGAATAGCTGTTTGAGTGTGTGCAGAATCATTCCTGTGTGGGCTGCATGTAGTAATCTCTTTCCATGTTGAGTCCCTCATTTTGCCCATAGGAATAATTCTTTACACACTCAAACAGCTATTCCACCATAGGAATGGCACGGGTGCCCCATTAGCGCAATACAAATATTCACGCGAATAACTCTGCAAAAACTGAGCGCTTGGCACTAAAAGGCTACTTAAGCTACTATTTAGCCTTTTCTCTTTCTATTGAACCTAAAAACATAGCCTAAAACCATCGCTAAAGTAACAAACTAAAGTATGCCAAACCTCCAATTTTCTCCATCTTCCTCTTCTTCTTCTTCTATCTTGGAACGACTTTTCTCAAAGACCGCTCGCTTTCAGAAGCTGATTCTTGAACGAATAAACTTGGTTTCTTTGTCTTCACGTACTTTTTGTATCGGTTATTCGCTGAGTCGCTAGATACAAGACAAAAAGCGCCTTCTCCGTATGGCAGCCATTCATTTCTATACTCATTAATAATTCATTAGCTACCTTGGAAATCAAGTTGACGACCCTTTTCCAGTTAGACAAGTGTGCGTTATTTGGAATCCGAATATTCGCTGCCCTGCCTGTTTTACCTCAAGGGGTAGTCACTCCCACTCCGCGTATGGTTCCATTTGCGACCGGGATCAAGATGGAATCAAGAAATCAAAGCAGATTTTCAACAAGAATCAAGCGATCAAGCTTACTTTGTGGTTGAAACTATATCAAGATCAAGAATGCCGCGACTATTATGACGTAATAGCTAGACTGTGCAATTTCAAATTTTTTTTTCGTCTAAATAGAAATGTATATACGGTTAGTTGGTTAGAGCGAGCTCTGCTCGTAAAAGTGAGAGAGAGTTTAATTTGCCAGTCTGGATTGGTGCAGATGACACTTTTACTCCAGTGTACACCTAGTACCAGCATTGAATTCATTTTGTAGCAGTTCCTTCTCAAACTAGTTAGTTACGCACGTTTTGCACGTGCAACCGCCTGAGGGTCAAAGTTCATTGATCAAGCGCTAGGTTTGACTTCGATCAAAGGATCAAGGACAATTTTTACTGTAGATCAAGCGATCAAGGCGACTTTTAGTGGATCAAGACTCTTGATCCCGGTCGCAAACGGAACCATACACGGAGTGGGAGTGACTACCCCTTGTATTTGAAGATTTCTGGTTGTGCTGAAGTCTCTGTAACCAGTTACCGGTACCTTTCAGTCTTCAATAATAGGAGGTGAATATAGACTACTTTGTTACATAGTTGTCATTATAAGAAGATGAGCAAAGCAAGTAAATTTTGTAAGATACAGCTCCAGCCTCCTGAGATACTTCACCATGACTTTACACTGATAGCATAGATTATAACATAAGCTATATTATCCATGCTGATAGTGTACAAGTAACTACCATATACACACAAACTCAAATGTGATGTAGAATTATGAAAAAATGAGAACAAACAAGTGAAAAAACCATTGAAAATGTAATGAGACATAGGAATGGCCAAATCGTAAAAAAGAAAGCAAACAAGAACGAATGGCTGTTNGTTAGCAATCAAAAACTGTAAGATATGATAGCAATTGTGGAAATCTGCAGACACAGAAGTTGTCTCATCCCTACTCCCAGCCATTAAGTTACTTCATGATATATTCAAGTGCTTCCAAGAGCTTCAAGCCTGCTTCAGAGGAAGAGATACAAAAGTTTTGATCAGTGCTACTGCTTATCAAGCCCTTTCTTACTAGTGGATCCAACTAATACTCCAATTAAAAAAGGAGCCCAAAGTGATTAAGCAGTATTTCAAGTCTTGATACTAGTTAAGAAATGAAGCTTGCATTTCTATGAGTTCTGTAAACCGGACCAAGAAACATTCTCAATACTTCACTACTAGTGTTGAAAGGATTTGTAGGTTAAGACAGAAGCTTCATTTTCACTTCTTTGGACTTCTCGACCACTGTCGTGGCTTCTCTCTGTTTTAATTATTAATTTTCTCCAGCCAAGCAGAAGCAGTTAAGTGACCCCTAATATTTCCAACATCATATCTAGCAGAACTTTAGACTTCTCCTTACTCCTGTTTGATGCCACCATTGCTCATGGACATCATTGGCTGATATGTCCTGTGCTTGAGCTGATACGTAGTTGTTTTGTTCTGTTTAATACAGCATCGTAGTTCCATTTCAGCACTAACTATGGTCATGTATGTTGCAATCAATTGCGTTCATCCAATCTTGGGAATCATCAACTTCAGATGGGTTTTCATAATTTACCTCTGCTAGACATAAACACGGTTCATCCCTGATCAAATTATGATTATGGTTGGATATCTTCAATTTAAGGTATAATTCTTTAACGTAAAGCATTAAGCTCATTATAGTGTAGTAGTTTAATAGATGGCTCATTTTTGCAGGATCAGAATTCATGCTGGGGAAGTGACAAGTAATTAGATGATTAGATACAACGTGCTGGTAGAGTATTTAACACGGTTTTACTCCACTTATTATCAAAAATACTGCCCAATTTGCTGCAGTTTCCTCTGTTGTTCTTCAACTTATCACAGAAACACTTGTCAAGTTATCTAAGCAGTTGCTCAGCAAATTCTTCATATGATCATGATTGTTGTCAATAATGTAGAACTATTTGTGCATTTTTTCTAAATCTTCATCAGTGAGTACTAATCTGAATGCATGTACAAGGACATCTAAGAGAGGAATTTTTGACTCACTACAATGACATTCCCAGTACGGTAGTCCCATTAGCACAATGCAAATATTCACGCAAATAACTCTGCCAAAACTGAGCGCTTGGCACTAAAAGGCTTCTCAAGCTACTATTTAGCTCATTCTCTTTCTAACAAGTCTAAAAACTTGGCCTAAAACCATCGCTAAAGTAACAAACTAAAATAATTTATGCCAAACCTCCAATTTTCTCCATCTTCTTCTTTTATGTTATTTCAGCGTTTCTCGAAGACTCTTTGTCTTCACCCGCTCTTGGTATTGCCTGCTCGTGTCCCTCATCGAGTGGCTAGATAAAAGGCGAAAGCGCCTTCTTCATATGGCAGCCATTTATTTCTACACTCATGAATAAATTCATTAGTTACTCGAAACGACTGTTACCAGATAGACCGATGTGCGTTATTTGGAATTCGAATATTCGTTTCCTGCCTACAATGTCTGAAGATTGCTGGTTGTGCTGAACTCTCTGCAACTTTTCAGTCTTCAATATTAAGGAGGTGAGTACTTTGTTACACTTATGTAGTTGTCACTATAAGAAGATGTGCAAAGCAAGTACATTTGTTAAAATCCAGCTTCCTGAGATGCTCTAACTTTTCATAGCATGAATACTTATGTAGTTGTCACTATAAGAAGATGTGCAAGGCATGTACATTTGTTAAAATCCAGCTTCCTGAGATGCTCTAACTTTTCAATCACTGACAACATAAGTATCCATGCTAATAGTGTACAAGTAACCACTATATACATGCACACTCAAATAAGATTCGTAGAAAAAGAGAACAAACAAGTGGAAGAACATCACTGTGTACTTAAGGCCTGGGTCAGCTGCTGAGAACAATTTTAACCTCATTAATATTCAAAGCTGCAATATCTTCCTAATAAATTGGAAGTTTTTCTTGAAACTGAATGACCAAATTACTTGGTCAAATGTTAATCAATTGGCATTAAATTTAGGTAATGTGATCTTTTCGGCTTTCATAAATTAGCAAATCATGAATAATTAATTAGGCGGTATGGTAAAAGGGTTACTGTAGGAAACTGAACTGACTAACTATATATAGTACCTGTATATTTAGTATATGATTATCTATTCATAGTAATGATGTCATGATGATGTAATACCATGTGCTGTATCTGTTGAATGAGATTACTACGATATCTTACATGGCGCTGCGAACAGTTCAAGAACCGGACAACTAACACTCACAGCAGTAAGGTTTTATGAGCAAGAGAGCCTACAAACGAAGAAGACTCCACACCAATACCGAACACTCTCGAGAAGACCCAGCGTCAACGGAAGTACAGTCCGAAGGCTCAGCGTCCATGACATACACGTTTCGACCAGGAGACTTGCCTAAACTCGACCTACAAGTCGACCGGGGCACAGACTTCCAAGCATGGAAAGTTCAATGGGAGGCATATTTCGCCCTCTCGGGACTCAGCTCACAGAGTGCAAGTAAGCAAGTACAAGCCCTGACCCTTTGCTTTTCTAGAGAGACAGTCACTATCATCAACAACCTTGGGCTAACGGCGGAACAGCGCCAGAAAGTTGCTGACATCATCACAGCCATCGAGGGATATGTTACAGGACAGGTCAATGAAACAGTAGAAAGGAGAAACTTCCGACGTCGTGTACAGCAACACGGGGAAACCTTTGATGACTTCCTGGTGTCTCTCAGGGAGCTCGCCAAGACTTGCAAGTTCTGCTCAGATGAATGCACGTGTAAAGGCATACGAGACCAAATAATAGAAGGAGTCCACGATGGGGACCTTGTAGAAGAGCTCCTCAAGCACAAAGATCTCACCTTGGAACAGGCCATAACTATGTGTCGAGCACACGAGGCCGCTAAACGACAACGTGCTGAAATTAGCAACTCACCAATAGAGCCGGCAGTGCTAGGGGTCTAGGGAAATATACCACCTGGCACCAAACAAGTATGTCCCGGATGCGGGTCGGGATTCCACGCAGGAGAAAGGAAGAATTGTCCTACCTTCCAAGTCGCCTGTCGCAAGTGTAACAAAGTTGGGCATTTCGCCAAAGTTTGTAAATCACGCTCCCGACAAACATCAGTAACACTCGGAGCCGAACAGAAATCAGGAGTCAACGCCATAACAATTGACACCTCTCCGGGATTGAAAGCAGAAACCAGATCGAGGCAGCACCAACCATCGAGATCCTGTTGTCAGCATTAAATGGGAGCACAACCTTTAGAGTTCTACCAGACTCAGGAGCAGACATCACCGTCGCAGGACCAATAGTATTGCAACACCTCAATGACCACATTGACAACCTTCTCCCCTCAACAATTACCCCGAAAACAGTGAGCGGTAATCTCATGAAACCACTGGGTATGATGCCAATGCAAATTACGCTTGGCGAAGCATCCATCGGTGAACAGGTCCACATTTACCCAGAGATAAACGGTATGCTGTTGTCATGGAAAGCATCTCTAAGACTGGGAATATTACCCCCACACTACCCAAATCCATCAGGACCACTGAATATCTCATCGGTGACTCAAACCAGAAGTGACAATAGCGACGAGATGATGGATGAGTTTCCCTCCCTCTTTGATGAGCACATCCAGCCAATGGAAGGCGAGGAATTCCACATTTCACTCACAGAGGATGCTAAGCCATTCTGCGTGCAAACGCCTCGTACCGTACCATTTGCGTACCGAGAGAAACTGAAAGCAGAACTGGACACACTCTTAGAACAAGGAATCATCACACCTGTAACACACCCAACAGAATGGTGTGCACCAATTGTAGTTACACCGAAGAAAGGCTCTGACAACATTCGAATGTGTGTAGACCTCTCGCACCTCAACAAGTATGTGAAACGAGAACGGTACCAATCAGCAACGCCAGCTGAAGCAGTCGCAGATATTGCAGCTGAAAGTGCCAAGATATTCACGAAGTTTGACGCAAGAAAGGTTACCACCAATGCCCGCTAGATGCTGCAAGCCAAGACCTTACCACCTTTATTACACCATTTGGCCGATTTAAGTTCCTCAGAGCACCATATGGCATCTCATCCATATCGGAACACTATAATCACCATATGGATGAAGCTTTCGCTGGCCTACAGGATAGTCGATGATGTGGTGATATATGATCACGACACGTCTCAGCACCACGCACATGTGAGACAGTTTCTACAACGTTGCAGAGACAAGAATATCACACTCAACAAGAGCAAGTGGAAATTTGAAGTGGACTTCGCAGGATTTATCCTGGGATACAGAGTTGATCCCTCCATAACGGAAGCTATTGCAAACTTCCCGACCCCCACTAGCCGAACTGAACTACGTTCATTCATTGGACTCGCCAACCAACTATCCTCTAGCACAGCATCTCTCGCACAACTCCTACACCCCCTTCGCCCACTGTTAAGCACAAAAAATGAATTCATGTGGTCAGAAGCATTCAACATCGCATTCAATCAAGTAAAGGAACACCTCACCACAGCACCCACGGTGGCATTTTTCGACCAAACAAAACCAACCAGATTATGTACAGACGCTAGCAGACGCGGAAATGCTACAACAGAAAACCGAGGGAACATGGCGTCTCATACAGGCCGGTTCCAGGTTTTTATCCGATGCTGAGTCACGGTATGCCATAGTCGAGTTAGAACTACTGGCAGTATCATGGGCAAGGAAGAAATGCAATATCTTCCTGGCAGGACTACCACATTTTTCGGTACTCACAGATCACCACCCCCTCATCCCAATCCTTAACACCCACCGCCTAGACAAAAATTGAGAACCCCCGTTTCCAGCGGTTGAGAGCCAAGATCATGGGATATCAGTTCACAGCTGAATGGCTCAAGGGGACATTGAACGAGGCACCTGACTCCCTGTCAAGGAATCCTACCTCAGATCCCTGTCAGGAAGACTTGATGAGTTAACGAGACTCCCAAGAACTCGGCATGTCAGAAATCAGAGCAGTACTCTCACCTCAAGACCAGAACATGAAGCTTGAAAGCCTCAAACAAGTAGCTGAGCAAGACGAGACGCTCAAGAGCTATATCATTGATGGGTTCCCAAAAAATCGAAAGGAGGTGGCAGACGATTGCAAGCCCTACTGGCAGATACGGATGGAGTTAGCGATTGATGACGACCTCATTGTATATGGGTGCCGCCTCATTGTACCATCAAAGTTGAGGCATGAGATATTACAGCAGCTACACAGCTCCCATCAAGGGATAGTACGAACCAAAGAACGAGCCAATCTAATAGTGTTCTGGCCAGGAATGAGCAATGATATCGAGAACACTGTAACCTCATGCAAACTGTGCCAGGACTCTCTGCCATCTCAACAGAAAGAACCAATCATCACCAAACCGAGACCGCAGAGGCCCTTCCAAGAAATAGCTGCAGATTTTTGTTCGTATGCCGGTCGTGACTACCTCATCGTAGTTGATTGTTTCACTGATTGGCCAGAGGTCATTCCCATGGGCACAAACACAACTGCACCCAAGTTGACGGCTGAACTCCGGGCGTCTTTCTGCCGTACTGGTGTACCTGATGTCTTGTGGTCAGACCAGGGACCCCAATTCAAGTCCAAGCAGTTTGCAAAATTTGCGAAACAATGGGGATTTGTGCATAATACCTCCTCGCCGATACCCACAGAGCAATGGGAAAGCCGAGGCAACAGTGAAGTCAATGAAGAAGTTAATACGAGCTGCGTGGACCGGACGATCCCTCAATTATGACCAGCTCTATTACAGTACAGTAACACACCATCACGGAAAGATAATTTGTCTCCATCTCAAAAGCTCTTTGGTAGACCAATGCAAGATTCCATTCCAGCTCACAGACGAGCATTCCTAGCAAAATGGAAGCAGGGTACCAAAGAAAGTGACGATCAACGCCAAGCTACTCAGGATTACATGGTAGAAACATACAACCAGTCCAGCAAACCACTTCCAGACATTGTGGTAGGTACCCACGTGGGCATCCAACATCATGAGACCAAGAGATGGGAGATTTAAGGCATTGTCACGGCAACAGGGCCTAATCGACGCTACTATGTCAAAACCCAAAACTTAGTTAGAAACCGTCGTTTCATTCGTCAACGGGTTGCTACATCAATACCGGAAGCCACCGAGATGCCACAAGTTGGTATCCCCCAGAGGAGTGAACATCCTGAGATGATACAGCCCAGGCGCTCTGGCAGAAGTACTCAAACGACTAAAAGATTGATTCAAGAAATAGGACGCATCCACTAGTATGGATGCTGGAGGGGGAGATGTAGGAAACTGAACTGACTAACTATATATAGTACCTGTATATTTAGTATATGATTATCTATTCATAGTAATGATGTCATGATGATGTAATACCATGTGCTGTATCTGTGTGGTCACACTCTATAATACAAGCAGTAAAAATGTCAATAAAAATAAAAACAAGCAGTAAAAATGTCAATAAAAATAAGCAGTGTAGGAATGGGCAGTGCTATGAAAAGTATTGAAACAAGGAATGGTATCAATTTTGGCACATGACTACTTCATTTTCATTTTTGATCCCTCATAGCTATATAAATTTGTTGTAAATGGTTCAAAGAATGATCTGTACTTGATAAGCTGCCAGTCTTATCATTTGGCTAAAAAGTAGAATAAAGTACAGCAGGCAGGACTAGGTTACCGGCCAAGACTTGGGCACAAAAGTTGAAGTAGTCATGTGCTGAAATTGATGCCATTCCTTGTTTCAATACTTTTTATAGCACTACACTGCTTATTTTTTTGGTACTTGTTCATTCACTTTTTCAACACTACAGTGAGGAGACTATCAGAGACTGGTTAGTCCCTACAAAAAGCTTGAGTTATCTGAGTAGAAGCTAAAGCATCTAATGCACATGCGCATTAAATGCCACGTGGATAATCAATGACCTTTAAACTCTAAAAAAAGATGGCTACATGAATTTATACTTTCAGTTTCAAAGCTTTCTAGTTTTTGTTTAGGCTTATTTATGATGAAAATGAGTATGAAGGATGTAGTACCTATGAAAAGAACTTACTTTGTGCTGTCAAAGTTGGCTCAACACATTCTGGTTCTCTGGAAATCCTTTTCAAGTAAGTCAGAAAGTACGTAAGTACATTAGAAGAACAAACTATGGTGGCTTCCCACTAGTGCTCTCTACGAGTGCTGAGGAAAGTTTTTGTGAGTTTTAGCCCTTGCATGCAGTCAGTAATCTGTCGGCGAGAGCCTCTGAGCACTCTGCGCTATTAAGGCCTGGGTCAATTAGCAAACAACCTAAAATGTCCATAATAAAAAATCATATTGACTAAATATACTACCTTCTTTGCTAAATATTATTACATTCCCTCAAAATATAACCTTTCAATTACATGTTTCCAAATTTTCCAAATTTAATAATTAATATTCATGAAAATATTGAAGTTTTAACAATATCACAAAAAATATGAATAATTCATTTTCTGGAGGACTACCCCAGTTGCTATGGCAACCAAAACTTGAGAACAGAATCGTAAAATACAATCTATCCAAGGGGGGTAAAATTTTGTCATACCGTTCAGGAGATATGAGGTTTCGGCTGGTGTGCATTTAATAGAAAAAAATTGAATATCTTTAATTCAATTATGCATGACGACACCCCCCCAACAACATTTTGTTAAGCATCATGTAGTGTTCAAGTTGATTGCCATAGCAACAGGGGTGTTCCTCCGCCTAATTAATTATTCATAAATTGCTAATTTATCCGAGCGAAAAGATCACATGACCTAATTATATCAATTGGTCAATATTAGTCCAGGCAATTTGAGTTATCAGTTTCATGGAAAAAAGTTAATATGTTACGAAGATATTGCAATCTTGAATATTAATTAGGCCAAAGTTAAGGTAAATGACTGACCCAGGCCGTAACTACACTGAACAAGTTTGAAGGCTTAATTTTGTTTTGTTAGATTTTTATGATCATAAACATTTTGTATGGTGTCTATGGGACAGTCGGCCCATTCCTACTATACGTACTACCGTACGTATGATACCAAGATATTGCTTTGTCACTCACTGCACATCTTAGTTTGTTTCGTGGTAAATATATAAATAAAGATAGTGAAAGGTATTGATTTCTGCTACAAGGGTATTTGTTGAGTTGGCGTCTAATTTTGAAAACACTAGCTAGCTGGGCAAGTACTTGGTTAATTGCTGGCAAAATGTCTCTTTCAACTTTCAATATAGTTTAGGTAAAATACCAAAATATTGCTTTCTTACCAGCTGCACATCTTAGTTTGTCTTGTGCATATTTGCATACCTATACAAAGATATAATGTACTTCTACAAACAGTTACATACAAGTTATATGATATACAGTATTAACGTCTAATATCTAACTATATAGTATTAACAAGTACAAAAAACATTAGTAAAAAAAATTCCCAGTACGGTAGTACTGGGTACATAGGAATGGCACGGGTGCCCCATTAGCGCAATACAAATATTCACGCGAATAACTCTGCAAAAACTGAGCGCTTGGCACTACAAGGCTTCTTAAGCTACTATTTAGCTCTTTCTCTTTCTAACAAGCCTAAAAACATGGCCTAAAACCATCGCTAAAGTACCAAACAAAAATATGCCAAACCTCCAATTTTCTCCATCTTCTTCTTCTTCTTCTTCTTCTTCTTCTTCTTCTTCTTCTTCTTCTATGTTGGCAAGCCTTTTCTCAGATACCGCTCACTTTCAGAAGCTGATTCTTGAACGAATAAACTTGGTATCTTTGTCTTCAGTCGCTTTTTGTATCGGTTATTCGTTTCTCTAGCTGAGTGGCTAGATACACGACGAAAAGCGCCTTCTCCGTATGGCAGCCATTCATTTCTCTACTCATTAATAAATTCATTAGCTACTTTGGAAATCAAAGTGACGACCTTTTCCAGTTAGACAAGTGTGCGTTATTTGGAATCCGAATATTCGCTGCCTGCCCGTTTTACCTGAAGATTTCTGGTTGTGCTGAAGTCTCTGTAACCAGTTACCGGTACTTTTCAGCCTTGAATATTCAGGAGGTGAATAGACTACTTTGTTACATAGTTGTCATTATAAGAAGATGTCTTAGATGAGCAGCTGTTTCACTGACATTGCTGATATTGTAGATTCATAACATAAGCTATAATATCCATGCTGATAGTGTAAAGTAACTACCATATACACACGAACTTAACTGTGATGTAGAATTATGAAAAAATGAGAACAAACAAGTAAAAAAAAACATTGAAAATGTAATGAGACATAGGAATGGCCAAATCGTAAAAAAGAAAGCAAACAAGATGGAATAGCTGTTTGAGTGTTTAAAGAATTATTCCTATGGGCAAAATGAGGGACTCAACATGGAAAGAGAGTACTACATGCAGCCCACACAGGAATGATTCTGCACACACTCAAACAGCTATTCCATCTTGTTTGCTTTCTTTTTTACGATTTGGCCATTCCTATGTCTCATTACATTTTCAATGTTTTTTTTTACTTGTCAAACATAGAAATGGCCAAATCGTAAAAAGCGAGCAAACAAGATAGGCCCCAGGTTGTCAGATTGAGCGGGGAGTTCACTGTGTCACCTATATTCATATCCCTACTGAGCGCAATTACATTGTACACACAGGAATGAACTCGCTCAATCTGATAACCCGGGGCCTATCTTGTTTGCTCACTTTTTACGATTTGGCCATTCCTATGTTTGATTTACATTTCTAATGTTTTTTGTACTTGTTTGTTCTATTTTTTTCGAATAATTGTTTATAATATTAGTAGAATATAGTCTTCAGGCTGAGCAGAGAACTTGCCTGGCAACTCGTTGTGATAGCCCACCTTGACGGTCAATGCGGCCTTTCAGACAGCTGAAAATCTAAACCTCCAAGCAGGCAACGTGATTTGTGTCAATTACATGTGTGTCTTGCTAGCTATTGACTTCCCTACTACTGAAGAACTGAACACAGAGAACGAGAGGATAGGATCTAGGCATGATTGCAATAGATTCCAAATAACACACACTTGAACGTGGAAAGGGTCGTTAGGCTAGCTAGCTTATAAATAATACATGAGTTTAGAAATTAATGGCAGCGCCATACGGAGAGGCGCTTTTCGCCTTGCATCTAGCGACTCAAAGAGAAGCACAAAAAACCGATGGCAAAAGCGATTGAAGACAAAGAAACCAAGTTTGTTCGTTTAAGAATTAGCATCTAAAAGTGAACGATCTTTGAGATATGGCGTGAGAAGAAGAAGAAGAATAAGAAAAAGATGGAGAAAATTAGAGGTTTGGCATACTTTAGTTGGGTACTTTAGCGATAGTTTTAGGCCATGTTCTTGGGCTCATTAGAAACAGAAAGAGCTAAATAGTAGCTTAAGAAGCCTTTTTGACCCAAGTGCTCAGTTCTTGCAGAGTTATTCGCGTGCCATATTTGTGAAGCACAAATGGGCAATCCGTGCCAGTACCAAGTACTACCGTACTGGGAATATTACTTGTTCACATTGTGTATAAAATGTATAACTGGATACCTACCTATTCAATGATATACAAAAAACATTAGAAATGTAATGTAAACATAGGAATGGCCAAATCATAAAAAAGTGAGCAAACAAGATAGGAACGCTGGTCAGATTGAACGAGGAGTTCATTTCACTGTGTCACCTATGTTCATATCTCTACTGAGCTCAATGACATTGTAGACACAGGAATGAACTCGCTCAATCTGACCAGCATTCCTATCTTGTTTGCTCACTTTTTTACGATTTGGCCATTTCTATGTTTACATTACATTTCTAATGTTTTTTGTACTTGTTTCTTCTATTTTTTTGAAATAACTGTTTATAATATCAGTATAATACAGTTTTTAGCCTGATCGAGCAGAGAACTTGACTGATCCTGGCTACAGTACAGTCATGCCTTTTACACAGCTGAAACACTGAAATCTCAAGTTGAATCTGATATATATGTGTCTTGTTAGCTCTAGATAACTTCCCTACTGAAGAACTGAACACAGAGAACGAGAAAATAGGACAGAGCTTGGAATATTGCTTTAAGTGACGGGCATCTTGCAATAAATTCCAAATAACGCACACTTGAATATGGAAAGGGTCGTTAAGCTAGCTAGCTTATGAATAATTTATGGTTTACAAATAATGGCTGCCATACAGAGAAAGCGCTTTTCGTCTTGTATTGAGCCACTCAACGAGTGACACAGAAAACCGATGCCAAAAGCGAATGAAGACCAACATACCAAGTTTATTCGTTCAAGAATTAGCTTCTATAAGTGTACAGTCTTCGAGAAAAGCCATGATATAACAGAAGAAGAAGAAGATGGAGATGGAGAAAACTGGAGGTTTGGCATATTTTAGTTTGGTACTTTAGCGATGGTTTTAGGCCATGTTTTTGGGCTTGTTAGAAAGAGAATGAGCTAAATAGTAGCTTGAGAAGCCTTTTAGTGCCAAGCACCCGGTTTTTGCAGAGTTATTCGCGTGAATATTTGTATTGCACTATTGGGCCATCCGTGCCATTCCTATGTACCCAGTACTACCGTACTGGGAATAATTACTCATGGTTGCTGAGGAAAAAAATGTTTAAAGTGAATTTTCTGGGATTATAGTTTTAATAGTTCTTGAGTAAGAGTACAATAATTTCCCAGTATATTTAATTTAGTTATTTTTTAATAGAAGAGGCCAAAACAACCATGCCATTCACTCTAGATTTATTGTATCATATTGTACTTGAAGGCTCATTTATCATTACATTTATCTATGCATTGCAGTAAAATGGTGTATAATACTTGTATGACATTGTGTTCTTTATTTTTACATTTTAAGCGTGAGCTTATTTGCAGCAATATTGTAATTTGTGTTCTTTGCTCTTTTGCATGGGTTGTACTAATGAGCAACTGCAAATTCTAGCTGACAAATCCATGTCACACTTCGTCTGATGACAGGACTGGAACCCAAATTAAGCTTTCCATAAATGAATAACCAATATTTGATTAGTTGGTAACAAGAAAACATCATGGGGAGAGAGAAGAGAGTGTCAAACTGCCATATTGCATGTACTACATCTGTTTCAAAACAGGATGCCTTGCTTATACGTGTGTAGTGAATTAGAAATTTAGCCTGTTACATAAATAGCTGATCTCGACTTGTACGGTATAGAAGGCTCTTGTATACCACTATTTGCTAGTTGTTTTTTTTTACTAACCTATACCCACCTTTATTCCAAGTTATACCTGGCTCTTAGCTGTAAGTGTCATCATTTATATTGTCATTACAAAAAAAAATACCACGAGGTATACAGTATCTGGAAGTAGTAAAGAGACTTTTACAAAGTTTCATGACATTCCAAGTGTGTGACTTTTGGAGCAGATATTATACATGGTTAATTTCATGCCAAATCAACACAAAAAAATTATACTATCTTTCAATTTTCACCAAACTCCAGATATCTGTTCACTATCCTGAAGTATCTTATCTGACACAATTTGGCACTCTTTTATATTTTGGCTTCTGTCCTATACATATCCAAAAATTAGGAATTTAGTTACTTAGTACAACATTTAAAGGGAAGCTGACATGAAAAATGTCTTATTAGCTATTATTAACATTTGAGGTCAGTAAAGTTCATAAACTTGTTTTAAGATTAAATTTTAAAGATTTTCTGAATAAAAAGAGCTTGCTTTTCAGGATAAATTGGCTGCATTGCAGTTCCATCCGATTGTGGTGTAAAGTGGGCACGGCTTAAACGTGACATCAGAAAAGGAACCTTTTCCACGTGTACGTGTATAATACGAGTATACTAGCTGTACTAGACTCACTTCAGCTATACTATGAGCAGCTGTAGTAGCGATTCTGGCGATTTAAGTCTGTCGTTTTCAGTTTCTTCCAACGAAAGTGATCTGATGTAGAAAGTGATGTAGACTATTGAGCCATATAGGTTTGAGTTAGTAGTGACTAAGCAACAGAACGGACAGAACATGACTCTGAGGAGAGAGAAGACGACTCAGTAGACAAAGAATGGCTCCACAACAGAGAGTGGTAGGTAACTAAGCTAACTGCTAGTGTGTAAAATACAGACATTTGAGCATAGATATGATAACAGCCCTGTTAGCTATATAATTTTAATATATGGAATGGCTGTTAGAGTGTGCTTCCTGTGGGCAAAATGAGAGACATAATAAGGAGATTGCTAAATGCAGCCCATACAGGAAGAATTCTCTATATACACTCTCTAACAGCCATTCCATCTTGTTTGCATTCTTTTTACAATTTAGCCATTCCTGTGTCTCATTACATTTCCAATGTTTTTTTTTTACTTGTATTATAGGTGTCAGTGTGGAAAATGTGTGATAATACCAACCAGTCGTGAGTGTATATGCTGTTGTGAGGTAGATCAAGTGGTTATGAAGAAAGAAGAGAATGCTACCGAAGTCAGTTGTATAACTGATAATGAAGGATTTGAGTCCATGTGCTTAAATGTATGGGTACTCCAAGCAGCATACTCAAGCTACAGGTATCACTATGGTGATGCTGAGGAGAAGACTGTTCACGAGTACATCGTAGCTACACATGCAGTAATCAATTTCTTTTCATTTAGTAACAAAATTATTGATGCATACATTTGTGTATAGACGATACCGTTTCACTGCATACCGACAACTGGTTGGTTGGTACTGGGGGTGGCTTTGTCAGAGAGTAAGAGTGATTCTACCAAGCTGTGCTGTCACAAAAATTAGGGATAACTTTCCTATGCTGGATTCAAATATGCCAACATTTAATAAAATCAAGTTAACTACACAAGTATATAAAACTCTGAAAAGAGTTTGGACTCAGCTGCAAGTTCTGCCACTGGAGATTCTGTGAGGACTTCTCTTATTGACCATGAGTCTACAGTACTGTCAAATTCTGATCCAGCAAAGTCTGCTGTCTCTGCAAAGAGTTCTGCTGTTCATTTCTCTCCTAATTCTGTCACTAAATCTGGACCAAGACCTAGTCAAGTTGATACCGCTTCTGTTCAGCTTACTGATGCTGGCAGTGTGAGTTCAATTGGGTCAAAGTCAGCCTCTTACTCGCCTGTAGCACTTCGTACCAAAAGTCACTGTAAACCTGGTGGTAATTTGTCTCAGTTAAAACTTCCAGAGAACCTTAAGTGTACTCAACATCATATCGACTTTGTTCGTTGTGAAGATTTAGATACAGCTGCTTCCTTTAGAGACTGTATGCAACATCAATGGTCTAATGTGGTTTATGATGGTTTAAAGGTCAAGGTAAAGGTCAACAACAATCTGGTCACAGGAGTGGTTAAGGATATCTTCTTTGTGGCGAAGCTTGCTTCTAGACAATGTTATATCTCTCTTCACCCTTCTTGGTCATAGCGTGTTTACAGTTAGCATTGTCATTAAAATATAATGCTGCCAGTTGTAACCTAAAGAATTAGAAACAAGAGGGAACTCTAGATAGTTGTGTGTGAGTGTGTTTGTGAGTATGTGTGTGTGTGTGTGTGACAGAGAAAACAAGACAATTACCTGCACTGCATTCCCTGGTATGAAAATGGTGTGGATTTGGGTGCATAGTGTATAATGACAGTATGAAAAGATTCCAAAGATGAAGTTTGGTAAACTGGAGAAAGCTTGCCAATGTTTTTGCTGAGTTAAGCATTGGTAAGCAAAGCTGAAATTTTTTCACTGGCTATTGAATCTGCATATCGTGTAACACTATGTACAATTAAATACTAAACATAATTGTGTGTGTGTGCGCATGTGTGTGCCACTTACGCCTCTTAAACCACTTCTGTAAGTCTCAAATCCTACACATTAAAGTTAGCTATTCTATTTATACATAAACAACTGAGAAGGAGAGGCTCTGAGGCTCCCTCGAACATAAAGATATGGCCTAACACACAAAGCACAAAGGTAACAAAAGTAAGGCTAGACAGAAATTAATATGAAGATAAACCACTAAACCACTAACACAAAAATGAATAGAACAAAGACATGCATGCACACAAAGGATAATCTTAAACACAAATAACTAGGTATCTACTCTCACAAAACTCAATAAAATAGAATATAAACATGCATACAGTAAATAAACATTACCTGACGTACTATTTACAGTCTTACAGTAGTATAATACAAAACCACATTGAATCTAACAGGCATAAAACTGGAAAATAAGCTTTGTCCAAAAGAGAAGCTAGAGAGCGTGACATTGTGGAAGCACTGAAGGCATATGATCGTACAGAAAACCCTATTGGACAAACACTTTCAGATTCCCACCGTGTGTTTAATTCGTGTCAAGGTAGTACGGTCATTTCTAAAGGCGGGAGTTCCATTAAACAAGCTAGTTCATTTTAAAGAAGTTCTTGAGCAACATGCATACAAGCTTGCAGATGATCATTCATACTTTAGGAGGAACAAAATCAAATCAAATTAGAAATTCAGAGTAAAAATATTGCTATAATTTTTAACAGAACATCTAGGCTTGGTGAAGTCTTTGCCGTTGTAGTTAGGTTTTTCAATGAAGACAATTGGAATATTGTGCAAAGATTAGTCCGTGTTGAATTACTTGTAAAAACAATGACAGGAGAGGAAATTGCTAGAGAGTTAGTCAATGTGCTGAATGTGGAGTATGGTGTGTCTGTTGACAGATTGCTAGTGGCAATGCATGACAGAGTGGCAGCAAATGGAGTTGCAATGAGAACCATTAAAGTACTATATTCAAATCTTGTAGATATCGGTTGTTATTCTCATACTTTGGATCATGTTGGTGACCACTTTAAGACTCCTATGCTTGATGACTTTATGCGACTATGGCTTAGCCTTTTTTCACACAGCCCTCATACTTGATTTGCATGGAAGGAATTAACGAGTAAGCAATGGCAACATTTAGTGAAACAAAATGGTGGAGTAGGTGGGAAGTAATGCATCAAGTATTTCAGCAATTCGGAGATGTTCTACCATTTGTTGAATCTCACCTTGATTTCTCTCCAGCTAGAACAGGAAAGCTTATGCAGATGTTGACAGATACTCAGAAAAAGGCTTACTTGCAGTTGGAACTGGTAGCAGTAATAGATTGTGGGAAGACAATTGTAAAAGCCACCTATGCTTTAGAAGGAGATGGTCCACTTATTTTCAAGTGCTATGAAATACTCAGCACACTTAAGGCTAGTATTCAGTCTGACCATTTTCCTAACCTTTCAGCTGTTTCAAAACAACTAACTACTGGATCATCACGTTTTCAACAGTATGTGTATTATGGAAAGTCATGTGTTAGACCTGGACTGGAGTACTTTACAACTAAGTTAGATAATGAATTGAGCAGCAGTGTGGCTGCATTTAAAGCTGCTCAGCTTTTTGTACCTGCTAAAGATTGTGAAATGCAACCAACCAGTTCATCTGTGGATTATTTGAAGATTTTCCCGTTTATTAAGGGTGCTCACACATACGCCCACGCAATTTTTGGTCTGGGTTGCTCTGGGGTGTATCTCAGAAACTATAAGAGATACAGCACTGCAATAAACTATACTTTGAATAGCCCATGCACACAAGTGTACAGAAAAAAAAAGTGTCAACTATGAACTGTGCAAGTTTTACAAGCGACATAAATTCAAGTTAAAAGTTGATTAAACTCACCATGTGTTAGGTTTGCAAGCTCAAAACCTTGTTTGCAGGCACAACTCTAGCAGGCAAACGCAGTTTAGCATCGTTTTTCAAAGCACCATGCTTGTAAGTTTGATTTTTCAAACATGACATCATCGTATATATAGTTCTTGCCTAGTAATTGGAAAAAACTATGCTAAGCCCTCTAAAGGAAAGGTCAAGTAGTACAGAGTTCAAATTTGGTTTAATTCTGGCAAACGGTGCGCGAGTTTAACAAAAAAAAACACTGACAAAGTGCCAAAAGCCCAAAATTTCTTCTTGATAGCTGCTATGGAAGAAGCAGAGTGTTAAAGAAGCCTTGTGCTAGCACCAGAGAAAGGTAAAAGAACTGTGCGCACTGTTAGTAACTTTAGATTTGCAGAGATTTAGTACACGTGAATATTTTTTGGCATAATTAATGCGTTGCTATGTGCGAGCACCCTTAACAATACAACTCTCCAAAATCTTAAATCTGAACTTGGCTTGTATATGGCAAAGTGTGATGGTGTCAGTCCAAGTGTAGATACTCTCGAATGGTGGAAGAATCACTCAATTGAACTTCCTACCTGGTCAAAGCAAGTAAGAAATGTGGGGTGGGTTCAGCCCTCTTTTGCCGCTGCTGAAAGAGTGTTTTCTATCCTGAAGGCATCTTTCTCTCCTCAACAATACAAGACTACATCCAGTCTACATTAATGTTACAGTATAACAAGAGATGAACTTTTTTTATTTCATGCCAATTATTGTACATATTAATATTAAATTTTCCATTTGACACAGCAATGTTGATGCTTAATTGCTTATAGTTAGCATAATTGGTAATATTTGAGAGCATAATTTAACATTTCCATAAAGTATAGCATAATAACAAAAACTTGGACCATAATATGCTGGGCCCTAGCCCGATAGCAGCCATTGTACCAAGGGGACCTATGCTGGGTCCATTCTTTATCAATCGTCTGCCCACTTCCGTGCTATAGGTATCCAGTCGAGACACTACACAGGTCACAGCTTTAGAATTGGGGCTGCCACTGTAGCAGCACAGCAGGGTGTGCAGGAATCCACGATCCAGGCATTAGGCAAATGGTCAAGCGAGGCCTTCCGACGATATATTCGAATGCCCAGGCAGGACTTAGCGGCAATATCGAAGACGATCAGCAACCCATCTTTCTTGTGCCTTCAAGTTTGTCAATGCTAACTTATTATGTAATTTCTGGAATGTAGGATTAACATTTATAATTGTAGAAAGTATGCTGCTCGGCAGTGATGTTTGTTGTACCATTATAAATTGGGATATTACTATTATTTATTTACTGATTGGGGGAGGATGTCGTGAGGATGTAGTACGCCATCCTGTGGGGGAGGTGGTTGCCTCCTCACCCCCGATCTGTGGGGCACTGGGGGCAGGGCCATAATTATAATTATAGGCTAATTATGGTGTTTACATGCCTTCTGAGACTAGACCTTAGGCTCATAATTGTTATTGTAGCATCAGTTACGTATGGTGCAAAATGGCTGAATGGAAAAATACTTGTTGCAATCCTTTTAACAATGTTAACCACAGAGTTAGAGATAAAAGAAGGTTAAGAAAAATTACTAAGAGTATTTGTGAGAAGTTTCCATCATCCATTTTACCAGGAGATAAGGTATGTGATGCATGTAGAAAGAAGTTGAGTGAGATGCCACAAGAAAGAGTGGACTTGATAAACCAATCAAGTACCTCCCAAGATTATCAGTTCCCTGAGTCCTGTAGTATGAACTGACTTGTTAGTAATATTGTGTTGTTGCCGACCTTTACCATATATTGTCATGTGATATGATTACCATGTGCTGTCAAGAGGACTGATAAAAAGTATCTGTTTGCATCCTGAAGAGAACATATTACATGGTGTCAGGAGTGGGATCCTAACTAAAATGGCTACTCCTTCTGCCCTTGGAACACCTTCTGCCTTTAATTTCAACAAACCCGAAGAATGGGGAAAATGGAAAAATCGCTTCCAGCAATACCGCATGGCGTCGGGCCTCTCAAAAGAAGATGCAGAACGACAAGTAAGCACGTTGTTATATTGCATGGGGGAAGGTTTCGGAGATGTTTTAGGCATGACGGGCATTTCAGAAGATGATAAAAAAGATTATGACAAAGTTGTTAAAAAATTTGATGATCATTTCGAAGTGCGAAAGAATGTAATTTTCGAGAGAGCTTGCTTTAACCAAAGAAAACAAGAAGTGGGTGAATCAGCAGAGCTGTACATTACAGCTGTACACCAGATGGCAGACTGGTGTGATTATGGAACTATAAAATGAGCTGATTAGAGATCGCCTAGTTGTAGACATCCGTGACAAATCACTATCAGAAAGAATGCAGATGGAGTCAGGCCTCACCTTACAGAAAGCCAAAACACTCATTAGACAAAGAGAAGCGGTAAAAGAGCAAGGGACAATCCTAGCCTCAGGAACTAAAACCCAGCTGGATTCACTACAAAACAGATCGCAAAAGAAGGCAAGCTATCGTCAGTCCTCAAACCCGAAGCAAAAGGGAAAGCGACGTAATGAGATAATTATGTATACGATGTGGAAAAGAGTCCCATCCAGTGCAGCAATGCCCAGCAAAGAGTGTGATCTGCCATAAATGCAACCGCAAGGGTCACTTTGCAAAACACTGCCTTTCTAAGACCATAGCTGTATTAGCACAAGACGACTCCGAACAAACTCCCGGAGACTCAGACGTCGACGAATTCTTCCTTGATACTGCGTACCTAAATGCAGTGGGAGGACCAAACTCTAGTTGTTGGAAAGTCGAACTGAACATTGAGCAACAACCCTTGTCTTTCAAAATCGACACGGGTGCAGAGGTGACTGCAATTTCTGGGAGGACACTGAAGAAACCACCCCCTCTGGCAAAGACCTCCAAAACCATTTGCGGCCCTGACCGTAATCCTCTACACATTGTGGGGGAAGCCAAGGTTCATTTAGCAATACAACAGAAGAACACAGTCCAGAGAGTATTTGTTGTAAGAGGTCTTTCTAATGATCTCCTGGGCTTACCTGCTATTAAAGCTCTAAATCTACTGAATTATGTCGATACTGTACAGAATAACGACATTATTAAGGACCATCCAGATCTCTTCACTGGATTGGGCACGTTCAAAGAAGAATATACCATCCGTCTCAAACCTGATGCAGTTCCACATGGCATTCACACTCTAAGGAAAGTTCCATTAGAGGCTGTGGAGAGAGAACTCAAAAACATGGAGGAACTTGGAGTGATATCTAAGGTTAGTGAACCTACTGAATGGTGTGCGGGCATGGTCATGGTTCCAAAAGCCTCAGGGAAAGTCCGCATTTGTGTTGATTTGAAGCCTCTAAATGAAAGTGTAATGAGAGAGGTCCACCCCTTACAGAGTGTCGATGCCACTTCGGTACAATTAGCTGATTCTAAAGTTTTCAGCAAACTTGACACAAACAGTGGATTATGGCAAGTGCCTTTGGCAGAAGAATCTCGCCATCTTACAACCTTTATTACTCCAGTGGGTCGCTATTGTTTTAACAAACTCCCATTTGGTCTGAGTAGTGCCCCTGAGCATTTTCAAAAACGCATGTCTGATTTGTTGTCAGATATTCCTGGAGTACAGGTACACATTGATGATATTCTGGTGCCTGGTAGAACATTCGAAGAACACGATCAAAGATTAGACGAAGTACTACAGAGACTCAGAGAGGCTAAACTGACACTAAACCCGGCAAAGTGTGCCTTCTGCCAACCTCGAGTTGACTATCTTGGGCATGTGATCGATGTTAACGGAGTACTACCCGACCCAGAGAAAACGGAAGCTATTCGTGGGCTTCCAGCACCTACTTCTATCAGCCAACTCAGGAGATTCATGGGTATGATTAACCAACTCAATAAGTTCTCACAGAGCTTTCTACACCCCTACGTGAACTCCTTAGCCCTAAACGAGTGTTCCTCTGGACTCCAGTACACGAGGAAGCATTTGCCAAAGTCAAGGAGGAAGTTGCATCACCCAGAGTGCTAGCCCTCTATGACTTGGAGAAGGAGACCAAAATCAGTGCTGATGCCTCAGCTTATGGACTAGGTGCTGTCCTTCTACAGAAACACAATTCCGATTGGAGACCAGTTGCATTCGCATCTAGAGCCCTAACTGATACAGAAACCCGCTATGTGCAGATCGAAAAGGAAGCGCTAGCTCTCACATGGGCTTGTGAGAAATTCTCCACTTATGTTCTTGGCAAACAAATACAGCTGGAAACAGACCACAAACCACTAGTACCCTTATTGGGTCACAAGAGTTTGGATTCGCTCCCTCCAAGAGTTCTTCGTTTTCGGCTAAGACTCCTCCGCTTTCAGTATAGTATCTTTCACTCTCCTGGCAAGAGCCTATATCTTGCAGATACCCTCTCCAGAGCTCCCATTAAGAAGGATGATGAGTTTGTGTCAGTGGCAGCAGTTGAAGTTGAGAAATTTGTTGATTCAACCATTCAAGCTCTCCCTGCCGGCGAAGAACGCTTACAGTCGTATCGCAGAGCTCAAGTAGAAGACCCAGAATGTTCGAAGGTCATTGAGTTTTGCAAGTCAGGGTGGCCATCGAGACATACACTCAAAGGGGCAGTCAAGAAGTACTGGCAATTCCGCTCTACACTAACCGTCAATCAAGATCTCCTTCTGTACGGCTCAAGAATTGTTATTCCCCAAGCAAAGAGAAAGGAAACAATGTCCAGAATTCATAGTGGTCATCAGGGAATCGTTTGTTGCAGACTTCGTGTGTCTGAGTCTGTTTGGTGGCCTGGAGCTTCACAAGAGATGGAGAACTTTGTACGCTCATGTCCAGAATGTATGAAGACTAATGTTCCAAGTAAGAGCCACTGATGCCCACAGCATTGCCAAAGCACCCATGGGAGAGAATAGCATCCGACCTATTTGAGTTGGAGAAGACTAACTACGTATTGGTGGTAGACTATTTTTCACGCTACATGGAGCTTCAGCGTTTGAACAGTATGACAGCAGCAAGTGTGATTATGGCTTTGAAGTCTATCTTCTCTCGTCATGGAGTTCCCTTGGTGATGGTTAGCGACAATGGTCCGCAATATGATTGCAGAGAGATGAAGGAGTTTGCTGAAGATTATGGTTTTAAACATGTCACCAGCAGTCCTTACCATCCCCAGTCCAATGAACTAGCCGAGAGAACCGTGAAGACGGTTAAGCAGTTGCTTGCAAATTCTCCTGATCCCTACAAGGCAATGTTGAGCTATAGAGCTACCCCACTACCAGCTTATGGCCTCAGCCCAGCAGAACTTCCGATGGGTAGGAAACTTCGCACAGATATTCCTCAACTACAGAAGATCTTTATTCCTCAATGGCCATACCTGGAAAGCTTTAGTGAGACCGATAAGCAACAGAAAGAGAAGCAGAAGAAAGATTACGACAAGAGACATAGAGTACGACCTCTTCCAGAGTTTCCACTGGACACACCAGTCTGGGTAGACACACCTAATGGTCAAGTACCTGGGAGAGTAGCTGGACGATCACAAGAACCACGATCGTATCAGGTTGAAGTTCCATCTGGGGACATTCGCCGTAATCGTGTACAACTTAGAGAACGAGAACGAGTAGAGACTCAAGATCACTCACAACATGCAGAATCACAATCACAGAACTGTATCGACCCGATCTAAAACTGGAATTGTTGTAACCCCCCACCCCCAACTACTATGGGTATAACTGAAAGGGGGAGATGTAGTATGAACTGATTTGTTAGTAATATTATTGTATGTGTTGTTGCCAACCTTTACCATATATTGTCATGTGATATGATTACCATGTGCTGTCAAAAGGACTGATAAAAAAGTAACTGTTTGCATCCTGAAGAGAACATATTACACATACATTTCCTATTGAGTGGCCATCTTGAATGATGACGTGTACAATTCCCGCTGGAAAATTTTGTTACGTATGTAATGTGATCACGTGTACCCCATGTATGCACGTGTCAGTGCCGTGAAAATTCAAATGTCATTAGATTTTATCGAGTTCAAGTCAGTGTTCAAGATGTCAAGTCCTAGTGCTNAGTCCAAAATATCTTCACCAGAAGATTTGCCTGACCAGTTAAGTACTTCTCATGAATATCACTTTCCAGAATACACTCAGTGTAGTTAAAGCATGTCCTTAGTGTGGGTATTGACTGTTTCCCTCAACAAATGTGTAAGATATGGAAGCTACTAAAGACATCAATGGAGGTTAGCTAGCAATATAAACTGTTATGGCTATTACTTCAACATTTGTTAAACATTTTAAACTGGAAGTGGTCACCTCACCACACCCCCTTTTCAATTATTTAATGAGATCACTATTTGTCTTGTATTTTGACTGCTCCCACTTAATGAAACTCAGTAAATTTTTATCTCTATTCTATGTGAGGCAATATAATATAACTGAAAAATGTTCATTAATCTAAGTACTAGTAGCTTATAGACAATTGTAGCACAAAATTACATGATTTTTTGGTACAATATTTGTTTATAGACTATACTCACCTTCATCCCTGTATGGAGTACCAATTTTCCAGTTAGTTCTAGTAACTTCATGCACTAGAGAATTTATTTAAAAAGCTAACCTCCAATTGAGAGAACGCACCTGAGTGAGGCATCTTTGTTGGCAACTATGCCTGTATTTAACCGCACGCATATTTGACGGTCGCGTATTTTACAATTTTTCGCATTTATTATTTTAAAGCCATGTCGTTCGAGCTATAGGCTTTAGACTTGCCATCCTGTTAGGTAAGGTAGAGCCCTACTAAAATAATAAGTTAAGATCGGGTCTGATTAGTAGGCGTGGAAATATAGGCTTTAGTCGCATTCGAGGTGAGATCGAGACCTTCAGTTTTAAACGAACATTTATTTCCTAGTGCTTTGCAGGAGAAGCTTGACGCTGGCTATATGTAGGTGCAGCAAGGTTTAGGCTATACTTGCATGCAATCGCTTTTGTAGTCCTGCTTTGCAAGCTAGAAAAAAAGCCAAAAGCATGCTACTAATTTAGCAAACTTTCACAGCTTCCGTTTTGCAAGCTTTTTGAAGGAAGCGAAAGCTAAGCACAGAATTGTTGATGTAGCTATGGCGTATTCCTACCATAACTAAGCCAAACTACTGAGGAAAGATAGTAACTTTCTCTATGCTTTCTCTAAAGAAGGAATAAAATAAATTCTGATTAAGTATGCATAAATTAATTATTCATGTTCAAAGCTTGTTCAATGCTTGTCAAATGCATGTATTGGTACAAGCTTTAATTATAATTGGCACTGCCTATACAAAAAGTTGTGGACATGCCTTAACTACACTGAGCAGATTTTCTTCACCAGTAAAAGAATTGGTAATTGCTGATCAATCAAGGCAAAGTGTGAACAAGTACCTTGGTGATGTAGATATGAGTCCTATCACTAAGAGAAATCTACAGAGTAAAAAATACCAGAAAAAGAAAGAAGCAATAACTAGAATGCTAGAAATGGCAGGAATCGAAGACAAATCACCTGCTGGTGATAACGAAATTGTTACACAACAGAAAAGTACCATAGTGATACAGTGAATAGAAGTGAAAAGGAGCAAATTTCAACTGTCCTTCCACAAAGCTGGTCTATTCGTAAAATCCAAACTGAATTTGGTGCATTAAACTATGCAGTGAGAAAAGCTAAATCACTTGTTGCAGCAAATGGGGCTTTGACCACTCCAAATCCGAAGCCTGGTCGATCACTTATGCAAGCAACTCAAACTCTTGTAGTAAATTTTCATGAAAGTGACGAAAACAGCAGGTTGATGCCTGGGAAGAATGACTGTGTATCTGTACAAAAATCTGAAGGCCGAGTGATGATACAAAAGAGGCTCGTTTTAAAAATTTGCGTAAAATTTATCGCTTGTTTAAGGACAGGCATCCAGAAGTGAGGGTGTAATTTTCAAAATTTGCGGAGTTGAGGCCACCACATTTTGTCCTTGCAGGTACTAGTGGCACCCATTGTATCTGTGTGTGTACCATACATCAGAACGTTAACTTGCTCTTTGAGAGTGTTAAGATTTGTGACTTGGAAACTTCTGATGGTTCAAATGTACAGTCATACCAACATTGCCTAGCTCAAGCTCTCTGCAATCCACCGACACCATCTTGCTACTTTGGGAATTGCAAACAATGTCCAGGGCTTTCTTCTGTGCAGGTATTGGTACAAATGTTATTGGATGACAACATGATAGACATCATAACGTTTAAACTGTGGGTTTCTGTAGACAGGTCTAACCTTTACAAAGACTACTGATGATTTTGTGAGTATTTTTGTGGTAAATTATTGGCTCTAATTCCACATTAATTTGTTTGTTGCTGTACAACAGTGTTCATACTTCAATGAATGCAAGTTGAATCTAAAACCTGGTGAAGTTATTGTACAGGTGGATTTCTCAGAAGACTATGCCTTCATTCTTCAGGACTCATCTCAAGGTTTCCACTGGAATAATTCCCAGGCTACAATACATCTATTTGTTGTATATTACAAGCATTTGCAACAGGAAAGCCACATTACCTTTGTTGTAGTATCTGACACAATACGATAGCCGTTTATTTATTTTAAACCAAACTAATTTCTTTCAAATCTATTATTTCGACTAGAAAAAATAATATATTTCTCTGATGGACCAGCTTCACAATACAAAAATAGAAAAAAATTTAGTAACTTATGTCATCATGAATTGGATTTCGGTGTGAAAGCAGAGTGGCATTTCAGTGCCACTTCTCATGGCAAAGAAGCCTGTGACAGGTTAGGGGGTACTATAAAATGCCTTGCAGCCAAGCTAGCCTTCAGAGACCTTACCATGAGCCAATTATTACTCCTCTACAGCTGTACGACTGGGCTCACACTTCCTTAGCAGCAATCCAATTCAGCTATTGTGATTGTTCAGAGTACTCGATAGTGAAAGACCAGCTTGAGGCCAGGTTTGCAAAATCAAGAACAATTCCAGGAGCACGTCAATATCATTCATTCATCCCAGTATCTTTGAAGAAGGTTCAAGTGTGTAATTTTTCAGCATCGACAACTTTTAAAATAGAAAGAGTAAGCAGTGAACTAGAATTGAAGAGTATCTTAGGCTATGTTACCTGTTTGTGTGAGAGTAACTGGTGGCTGGCATTTGTTGTAGACATAGATGTAGAGAATTCTGAAGTTAGGGTAACATTCTTGCACCCTCAAGGCCAAGCTCGTTCCTACATGTACCCAGCAATTCCAGATGTTCTCACAGTTCCTTCAAGCCAGATTTTAACTAAAGTTAATCTCAAGACAGCTACAGGACGTACTTTTACACTAACAAAAAAAGAAAATCAACAGGCCACTCAAAAACTAGTTCAATTGTAGACACAATATGTGTATTTGTGTAAAATATTAATTTTTCTTATAAACCTGTCTATATAAATGAAGCCATATCTTTAAATACCATCAAGGGCCCACAACTAAATTAATACAGTAGATAGAGTACACCCTGTATATCAATTAAAATAAATCTTGACAAAATTAAAGTGGCCGTTTTCGAATATCACTTTAATTAAGTTTTGATTCAATGACCATTGACCACTTGATTAGTGACCATGCCCACTAAAATATTTTGTAATTAGAGACACTCTCTAGGTATAACTTAAATAATTATTGTACAGTAATTATGATATGGCCTTAAAGGGAAGCTGATATGAAAAATATACATTTTTTATTATTAGCTATTCTTAACTCTTTAGGGCCGACAGCGCCAAAAGTCGCACGTGCGTATTCTACGATCGCGTAATCTGCGATTTTTCGCATTTATTACTTTATAGCCATAGCATTTGAGCTATAGGCTTTACACTTGCTATGCAGTTAGACAATGTAGTGCTCTACTAAAACACAAAGTTAGAGTCAGTTCTGATCAGTAGGCAGAGAGATATAGGCTTCAGAGTTCAAAGGTCGCGATAGCGGTAAAGATCGAGACCGTCAATTTAAACTCACGTTTTTTTCTTAGTGGTTAGCAGGAAAAGCTTGATGCTAGCTATGGAGGTGCAGGGGAGCATAGGCTATACTTGCATGCAAGCGCTTTTACAGTCTTGCTTATCAAGCTAGAAAAAAAGCCAAAAGTATGCAGGTCATTTGGCGAACTTTGACCGCTTCTGTTTTTGCAAGCTTTTGAATAAAGCAATCCAAGAATAGAACTGATATAGCTATGGCTTAGTTAGGGCATAGATATTATAAACTACGTGACCGGGATTGGAAACGCTACGCGAAATTCAGTATCAATCAATACAAAGTGGGCGGGCACTCCGAGTTGTAGATTTGAGATCTGATAGTAGCAGCTGCCATGAAAGCGCAAGAAAAAATTTATGCCAAGCCAGCTCAAGACTGAAGAAGAAGACAAATTGTGCTAAGTAAGTTGCATTTACAGGGCAAAGTAGTAGTCGTCATTCTGTTTAGTAGTTGCCCATGTCATATAAATGTGTATTAATTGGAAAAATTGTGATATCATCTGTTGTTTGGACAAAATATTTGTAGAACAGAAGTATATTACCATTTAAGAGTAGCTTTCTGTACCTCTATCTTCCGTACATTTTATCCCCTGCCTTTCTAACCCTATTAGCTCAATTTAGTGGGCATAAACTGGTACTAAACATGACTGTATACCTTGAGTTTATCAGAGTCTGTGAGGGGTTAAACACTTGTACTAATGGCTACCTGTGTAGGTAAACTTTCTGTACCTGTAGCCTTAGAGAAAGATATTTCCAGCACCAATAGTACTGTATTTTCAATTGTGGATATCTTTTTATATACAATAGACTTTATTTTACGAAGTGGCTAGAGAACCGGTACCGGTTGCTTCGCTCGCAAGCTTAGAGAACCGGTAAGGGTCACGTGATGTACATTTTTGAACTTTAAACCCTCAACGTATACTCAATGCAATTTTATTCGAGTTAGAGCAAAATAATCGTAATTATACAGTCATAATAAATGTCTGATTAAAGATGTTAGACCAGAGGACTCTTGTGACACTCTCTGCAAAACCAGTAATGAGCCTTAGGCCTTTGCTTTAGGCCAACACACTTTATGTGGTTCCATTTTAGGCAGTGATCACAGGCGATAGAGGGTTGTTCAGATAAATCATGGTGACAGGAGCTGCAGATGTACACATGAATTTTCTGTTTCTCTGCAACAACTTCTTTTACGAGTTGCCATGTATCATTCGTAAAGAATTTTCTGATCAGGTGAATATCAACATTTTCATCAAGCACTCCCTCTGGTATTAGTTCAGGTTTGACTTCAATGCTGTCTTCTTCTAGAAGTGGTGTAGGGTTCTTAAGGACACTTGCAGCTTCTTCTTTGTCGACAAACCACTCCAATAGCACTACATATAGAGAGAGGAAATTAATGCATGTAAACTAACGTACTTATACAACTTACTCTTCTGCTTAGCACTTGTATGAAGCTTAGCAAATGCTAGAAGCTTATGCTCTACACCTTTTCGCTTCTTTGCTGGCAAACCAATCACTGTCAACTGATGACCCTTGGGACGCCCACGCTTCTTAATTCTTGGGGGCATTGTGATTCCTATAATTATTATACGAAAAAACCAGAAAGTATATATATATTTATGGGCTTGCACCCACAATCTGTAACAAGTACTTATTTTATATAGCAATATTCATATATAGGTTACAATTTTTTGTACTTGGGTAATCTTTAAGTGCAATGTAAAAACATATATAATATATTGGGTCACCATACCCTTTAAATTCAAATCTGCTGACTCTCTTTCTTGGGCCTCCTCTTCTTCACGGACTCTCTTTTGTAACTCGGGAATGGATGTGTCCGGAATGTTAGGGTTTAACTTGACAAAACGAGGAAAAGGAGTGGTGAGACCCTGCAAGGATTACATGTACTTGATTGTTATGCATGCACTAGGAAATTTTAGTTAGCTTACATTCATTAGCTCATTAGCAGAAACTCTTGGTTGTGCACATCCACTCTGGGTGAGACCATGTGCAGAGGCAGAAAATCCCTCATCGTCAATCTGATGGTCACTGCTATCATTTCCAGCTCCATCGATATCCTCCTGGTTGCCTCCTTTGTCTTGTGTGACAGAGCCTCCATCATCATTGTCACTACCATCAATATCATGTGATGTTTCTTGCTCTTGAAAATTACAAAAAGAAACATAACCATGCAGTGGGTTAACGTTGATGACCATACAATAGTGCTATATATGTACCTCATGCATAACTTTAAAAACAGCTAACACAGGGAGCCTGAAAACAAGGCCTGTATATACAGACACCTACCGTGATTCTGTGGTGTTGACAGTGAAATGGTATGTCCTCTCTCCCAAACTCTTACGAGCTCGGACAAAAGCTCATATCTCTCAACGAAGTCAGAGCCAGTTGCGAAGGAAGCAAGTTGTGTTGTGACTTTGGACACACGGCGAAACTTTTCAAACTATACGAGGACAAAAGTAGGGAATATCATTACGCATGTGTTATGCTCCCTGGTTAGATACAGTGTAATGTATACCTGAGAAAGTGGTCTCCTTTTAGGGTAAGAGCACTTAACAATGGAGCAGTCAGAGAGTGGCCCATCATTACTACCATCATCTCCTATGAACACACGCTGGGAAGCCTTGTAGTACTCCAGAGTCCATCTTCTATCACAAAGAGATTCCTCGTACAGATCCATACCAGTATGGAATCGAACAGCCAACACATGGCGGCAGGGCAACCTCATTGAATACATTCACACGATGTCGGAGTGACTTGGATATCACCTTCAGTGGCATGGACAGTGTACTGCTGGTTGGTATTACAACCTAGCTTCACTTTATCCTTCAATGCAAATTGTCCTGACACAAAATCGTATGCGTAACGAGTGAGAAAACCTAGGTATTTTACAAGACCTGGATCATGGGATGACTGGAACTTTATGAACCACAATGCTGGCTTTGTAATCTCGCTCGGAGCGAAGCACTCTCAAAACAAGAAAGAACTTCTCAAAAAACTTCTCCAGTGAGGAGTATCGGGTGATAACTGACTTGAGCTTGGAGTTGAGAGATTCTAACCGGTTATTCGTGTTGTTTAGAAAGTTGCCACTAGAGAACTTCATCCCCATGGTCCACTGCTCACGGATCTTGTGCCAATTTGCATCAAAATACTCACCAACAGTATTTGGAGCAAAATCTTTGAACCTTTGGTAAAGCTCATCATATTTGGCTTCACTTGGAGCATAAGCCATCTGCTGCAGTAGGTCAAGGCAGACATCTCTCTGGCTGGATGTGATTCCCATTCTTTCCACTGTGATCTCACGATGAAATGAGCAAAAGGTATGGAAGAGGCAAATCAACAGCTTAGCATCTGGAAAATTTGCAGCAAAGACTTCTCTCTCTGTCATGTCCTTGTCTGCCATAATTACACGCACAGAATTCCAAGCTGGATTTCCCTCCTTGAATATGTTAGCAATTTTTGATAGTAGGGATTCTGTCTCCTCTAACACAAGGAAAGCAGCTACAATCTCACTTAATCCATTGCCATCTTCTATTAGCATAATGTACAAGGGGAAGCGTAGCTCTATAAGCTTGTAAGTCGCATCAATACATACAAATTCAGGATAAGTGGAAAACGACTGCTTCATGTCATGATCTTGAAAGTAGATTCCTTGGATAGCACTATCATCACTAGTAAGAACATGCACATATGCACCTGTATATGAAACAAAATAACAAAACATTGCTCGTTGGTGTACTTATATATGCAGGTCATGTAAGTGTACCCTATAAGGCTTGGAAATCAGTGAAAAGCTTATATAATTGAAATAAACTTACCATATTTCTCTGTTAGTTGCCTAACAGCACTTTCAAGGTCGTTCCTAGTATTACTACTCTTTGCCTTAGAGCTCAGATTACTTAGATCCTTAAGCAGAATGACCTTTCCGCTCTCCTGGGATAATTTATCTTTGAGAATTTTCTTATTGCACTTTAAACTTAAAACCTTTATTGCTTCTTCTTCTTCTGCTTCTGACAACTTTCGTTGCTTTGGCAACTGCTTGAAAAGTCCCTATACATGCAAATGAACACTATTCAACTATCATGTTGAGTTGTGTTGGTGAGATAGGGGCAAGACTAAAACACGGTAAAGCTGTACCTACATGTAAGTCCTGCTATTATACGTACATGCAGTTCATGACTCACAACACTACTGTGTAGTAGCATTTCTTACTCACCTTACTGATTGGATGATTATGCCCATTGTTAAACTTCTTAACCACCAAACTCATTCCGTCTTCGTCCGCTATCAAGGCTAACTCTGCAGGACATTCCTGACGAAACGTCCTAGTGGAAATATATGAGTATGCATAGTTCACCAATCAAATCAAGTTCCACACTGAAGACCGAGGCTCAGTGAACTTGGCTTGAGCATGTAGTTAACACCTTTAGCTTACATTGTTGAGCGTTTCCCATCTCCTTTGGACTTGAACTTCCTCCCACCATGAATAAACTTGAATGACACCTCATAGTAACGAATGTCGTCAGAGAGATGGCGAGCTAAACGTTTCCTAGCCGCTTGTACCATTCTAGAATCCCTCTTCCACCACTGGGTGTAGCTTTCATTCTGAAAACTCTTTAGCTTTGCTTCTAATTCATCATAAGTCTTGAACCTGTCACCAATCTCAAAGGATTCACAAGATTCAGAGAGATTTGCAGCAGCCATAGTCGAAGTGGTGGCACATGGGGGTTCAAGGTTCAAAATGCAGGTCACGTGACCCTTACCGGTTTTGCAAGCTTGCAAGCGAAGCGACCGGTACCGGTTCTCTAGCCACTTCGTTTATTTTATACTAACAAGTATAGTAAAAATTTTATAAAAATGAAAAGTGTAGGAATGGGCAGTGCTGTAAAAAGCAAGGAAACAAGACAAGTCTCTGAATTTTGGCACATGACTACTTGCATTGCTAGTACAGAATGTCCTACATACGTACTGCCCCCCAGATTTGTTGCTACTTATTAAAGACTATTTGAATCAGTAAATGTCAACTCTGTGTAAGTAACTATAATTGTGTAACTGTCATTGCACACTATTCATCCTTGGCAATGTACTCTTCTTGATTTTTACTGCAGTCTTTTGGAAAAGAAAATTAGATTAAGAAGTCAGTCGAAGACAGTAAATATTTACTTCGTATTGTTTAAAAATGCAAGACATAATATTATAATAACACAAGTATAAAAAACATTGGAAATGTAACTGAGACACAGGAATGGCTAAATCGTAAAAAGAACGCAAACAAGATGGAATGGCTGTTAGAGTATGTAGAATTCTTCCTATATGGNATAGGGGCAAGACTAAAACACGGTAAAGCTGTACCTACATGTAAGTCCTGCTATTATACGTACATGCAGTTCATGACTCACAACACTACTGTGTAGTAGCATTTCTTACTCACCTTACTGATTGGATGATTATGCTCATTGTTAAACTTCTTAACCACCAAACTCATTCCGTCTTCGTCCGCTATCAAGGCTAACTCTGCAGGACATTCCTGACGAAACGTCCTAGTGGAAATATATGAGTATGCATAGTTCACCAATCAAATCAAGTTCCACACTGAAGACCGAGGCTCAGTGAACTTGGCTTGAGCATGTAGTTAACACCTTTAGCTTACATTGTTGAGCGTTTCCCATCTCCTTTGGACTTGAACTTCCTCCCACCATGAATACACTTGAATGACACCTCATAGTAACGAATGTCGTCAGAGAGATGGCGAGCTAATCGTTTCCTAGCCGCTTGTACCATTCTAGAATCCCTCTTCCACCACTGGGTGTAGCTTTCATTTTGAAAACGCTTTAGCTTTGCTTCTAATTCATCATAAGTCTTGAACCTGTCACCAATCTCAAAGGATTCACAAGATTCAGAGAGATTTGCAGCAGCCATAGTCGAAGTGGTGGCACATGGGGGTTCAAGGTTCAAAATGCAGGTCACGTGACCCTTACCGGTTTTGCAAGCTTGCAAGCGAAGCGACCGGTACCGGTTCTCTAGCCACTTCGTTTATTTTATACTAACAAGTATAGTAAAAATTTTATAAAAATGAAAAGTGTAGGAATGGGCAGTGCTGTAAAAAGCAAGGAAACAAGACAAGTCTCTGAATTTTGGCACATGACTACTTGCATTGCTAGTACAGAATGTCCTACATACGTACTGCCCCCCAGATTTGTTGCTACTTATTAAAGACTATTTGAATCAGTAAATGTCAACTCTGTGTAAGTAACTATAATTGTGTAACTGTCATTGCACACTATTCATCCTTGGCAATGTACTCTTCTTGATTTTTACTGCAGTCTTTTGGAAAAGAAAATTAGATTAAGAAGTCGGTCGAAGACAGTATATATTTACTTCGTATTGTTTAAAAATGCAAGACATAATATTATAATAACACAAGTATAAAAAACATTGGAAATGTAACTGAGACACAGGAATGGCTAAATCGTAAAAAGAACGCAAACAAGATGGAATGGCTGTTAGAGTATGTAGAATTCTTCCTATATGGGCTGCATTTAACAATCTCCTTATTGAGTCTCTCATTTTGCCCACAAGAATTCCTTACACTCTAACAGCCATTCCATCTTGTTTGCGTTCTTTTTACGATTTAGCCATTCCTGTGTCTCAGTTACATTTCCAATGTTTTTTATACTTGTTTGTTCTCATTTTTCCATAATTCTACAAATTACATTTGAGTTGGTGTGAGTAGCTAGCTACTGAGCTAGTAGTCTGGCAAACCAGACTCACTGAGCCAGTGGTGGGCTCAGTGCTGCATGAGCTCAGTGGTAAGTTGTGTAACCTGCTTGATACTCAAGTGAAACACACATCTCAGTCATTTGGGGGCAGGAGCTGTATCATAAGATTTACTTGCCTTTCTATATGTTATGATAACCAAAGTCCTGATTCATCTCTTAAGAAGAGCAACCAGGTATCACAAAATAGTTCCAGGCAACTTCAGTGCATTTAATTCTAACTAACGCACACTTTTGTGTGTGGAAAGGGTCGTCAATTCGAATTTTCTAAAAGCTAATGAATTATGCATGAGTGTAGAAATTAATGGTGGCCATATGGAGGAGGCGCTTTACGCCTTGTATCTAGCTACTCAATGAGAGGTGCTAAAAACCGATGGCAAAAGCGACTGTCCTGGAAGAAACCAAGTTCGTTCGTTCAAGAATCAGCTTCTAAAAGTGAATAGTCTCTGAGAAAAGTTGAGCCAAGATAGAAGAAGAAGAAGAAGAAGAAGAAGAAGAAGAAGAAGAAGAAGAAGATGGAGAGAATTGGAGGTTTGGCATGTTTGTGTTTGTTACTTTAGCGATGGTTTTAGGCCATGTTTTTGGGCTCATTAGAAAGAGAAAGAGCTAAATAGTAGCTTAAGAAGCCTTTTAGTGCTAAGCGCTCAGTTTTTGCAGAGTTATTCGTGTGAATATTTGTATTGCGCTAATGGGCCATCTGTGCCATTCCTGTGTACCCAGTACTACTGTACTGGGAATAACAGTAGTATTGATATTATGCAGAGTATCAACCTGAACCATAGCTGCTCAGCTCGCTGGAAACGAGAATACATCAAAGTACCTGTACGCTCAAGTAAATGCGCACGCATATATTACCACCTGGAGTGTCTGTATTAGCATATGAGCGTTTCCAATCCCGGTTATGTAGTCTATAATATCTATGGTTAGGGTTACCATCATAAAAAAATCGATTTTCAAGATATCGGTTCTACAGAAGATTAGTATACCTGAGAAGAACCTCTGGTTTAAATTTTAGGACTTATGCTTGTTTTTGCCTTTTAGAGCCTAGTTGCTGTTTATTTCTGGTATCGTGTATGCGGTATGGAATTGATTTTCGTGTTTGATGACCATTACCAGATGATTTAGTTAGAGTCCAGGCTGTCAGCTGCTAGCCAGTAGCGGCCACAGTATTGAGAGTTAGGTGTTTAAACTAAGCTGGCTAGCAGTTCCCACTACAGTTTATTGCATGTGTACACACTATGCGTGTTTAACTTTACCTGACCGCATGTTATGATATTGTGCGGTAAAAGAGCAGAAAGCCTCAAGGGCTCTTCCTCACATTATTTTCATGTAAGGAAGGACCAAATCTACGTTTACAATAACTTTGGTTAGAATCTAATATAGGGTTCCATCTGGCTAGTTCAATTTTGTGTTTTTTTTAGGTTTCAAGCATTCTATTTAAAGAGCATTCTTTTTCCCGGCTGCAGAACTACTGGTGGAAGGTTACAACCATGTCCAGTAAGTACAATAGACTTACTTCAGGTCTATTTGGCTTGTACATAATTATGGTTATCATGTGCCATAATGATATGCCAAGTTTTACACTTTCCACTGGCATACAGATACTGATTATTTGCGGAAATTGGATGATGAAGTCAGACAACTGAGGGTTGAAATGAAATGTTGTACAGATCAGGTTGCAAAATTCACAAAAGAATTCAATGAGTTCAAGAAGGTAGTTGAAGCAGCTCAAGTTGAAGTAGATGCAACACGTCTCACCATTGTTCAACTAACAGATAAACTAAAAGTGTTAACTATATTAAATGAAGGCACCAAGCCTCGGCACACTCAGCTTAATTATTGTTAATGCACTGATATACATATGCATAAGTGTGTAGTAGTTATGAATGTATCAAGAAAACTAACCCGGTTTAAGTAGCCACATAACTGATGATGCAGCACTAGCACATGAAAGCTCGTTAGAAAAAATCTTGCTGAGATGTACTGACTGAGCTGATTTAAGCCCAGGTCTTTCGAATTGCTCTTACTACTGAGCTACTACAACTCACTGGCATTGGGGGCAGAGACTGGCATGTACTGGAATCCTCAGTAGCCTGATAGATAGATACAGCATACAAAAACTACAGTACCTGGCCATGCATGCAGCCAAAGCCTGGCCACACTGAAAAATCTATACAAGCCAATACCACTATGCTTACAAAGAAAGCAAGCCAACTCTTGTCTGTCTTGCAAGCAATGGTAACCAGCAATAGCACAGCAGCAGCATCATTGAAATCGACACGAATTCTAAATAACACACACTAAACTAGTAAGCGTGGCCTCGAAGCTCAAGCGCTAAAAGAAGCACAAAAGCCTCAAATCTCAGCAAATACAGCGTTTTGGACAGCAAAAAATGTTATTCTACAAGATCATTCAGATTTATGAACGTACGTACCATCAATTTTGTTGCTAGAGCTGCCTTTCTTGAGATTTCGATTTAACAGACAGACAGACAGACAAAACGACTACCGTAACCCTCTGCACGTGATACTTACGCGCCGAGGCTTAATTATAAGAAAAAAAATATATTGTAGCAGTTTAAGTTATACTACCAATGAAATGTTTATTAATTTGTCAACAGCAAATGCACAGCAAGCGAGAGATGAATTGCACAGACAGAATATATTGAAAAATGGAGTGGACAAACTATATAGTGTGTGCGCAATGCGTGGGGCCTAGTCTAGTGCACAAAGGAATGAAAATGCATGAGTAGTGAATAGACAAAGATAAGGACAGTGTACAAAGAGAAACAGAATCCATATGCATGCAATTATGTAATGATGACAAAAACTAATAAAGCATGAGTACAGAAATTAGTGATAGGTAAAGGGTGATTACAAAAATAAGCTAAAATATGCAAAGAGTTCACTACATCACTCCCCCCCAGTGTCTTACACGTTATGTGAGAGATATGCAGGAAAACATACATGTCGTCCTGAACGAGTAGTGCGTGTGGTGGGAACAGGTGG
>CAXIPT010000085.1:4390-16190 GCA_964030475.1 Tethya wilhelma
TTAGAAGCCTTTTAGTGCTAAGCGCTCAGTTTTTGCAGAGTTATTCGCGTGAATATTTGTATTGCGCTAATGGGCCATCCGTGCCATTCCTGTGTACCCAGTACTACCGTAGTGGGAATACTAGATTGATATTTTTGTCCAACAATGCAATTTTATAGAACTTTATGTAACAAGATGGATTGTATGTTGACTTCGTACAGTGACCATTATTATATTCATCTCTTTCTTTCCTTTTATGATCAATCTCATGCACTAAATTTCAATATGATTCATAGCTTGTATACATAAATCCCATCTAATACATTTTCTCCCATATGGAAGTGGTGGTTATGGCTCATAATTCCAACCCTCTGGCAAAATAGCAGGGTGGTTATGGCCATAATTCCAACCCTCAGGGTAGTAATTTGCATATTCAAATGATTTCTGTGTATTGAAAATTGTTTCCAAGGAAAATTTTTATTCCAACATGGATGTACAAGCTATCAAGCCAACAAGCCTATAGTGACACGATGCATGGATAAAAATTTATGTACAATGTTCCTTTGGAATACTGTAGAGTATTGAATTTGAAGCCATAACAAGTGGGCTGGTTTTGCAAACTTGAACCTTGAACTATTATAAAAATGAAGCAGTGCCACGCCCTACTTCTTAAAGAGAGTTTACTGTCAACTGTTTTGGCTTAGCGTAGGCTATTGAAACTAAGCCACAGTTATCTGAAACAAGTAGAGTTTAGTTTTCTGGATACGTTGAAGTTTGCTCATGGCATGCTCGTGTAGCTCGAGCGCTTTTTCTGGACAAGGGAGGAGGCTACCTCTTACGTCTTCTTGGTTGGGACATGGTGGACTTTGGCATTGTTAAAATGATGGATAGAAAGCAGGTAATATTTTTATCTTCTGTTCTTTCTGAAAAAATGAAAACGACAGTAAACATCAGTCTGTTTCTAGGCAAATCAGTAGCGCGCGCCGCCCGTAGACCAATCAGTGATGGAATCTATAAAAATTATAGTCCGTTTGAGCAGAATTATGGCAATGTAAACCCGCCTACATCCTCAGGCTACGCCCTCGGACTAGCAGGTTCACTGCCATAATTCCGCTCGAACGGACTATAACTATTACATACTTGACTCTCTTCAGATGTTCATCTCTATACGTACCTTGATGTAGTTGGCACTTGCTCTCTTTGCAACTTTGTTGTTGCACTTACTACTAAATCTCTAGATCTCTGCGTTTAATTAAGATAAATGTTTTGGCATTATCAAGTACATAACTTTTAACATGAGTGATATTACCACAATATCAATAAACAAAATTACTAATGGCGATGTACTTCATGCATGTCCTTTTCCCAGTGAGTCAAAAAATTAATGTCACAGTAGATTTTGATATACAGTGCTGTACCCAGTATAATTATGCCAGAGTATACTATTGATCGTAAAGAGCAGCTTTGGTTAAAGTGCTTGGTAGCAAGATTTTTTTTTCCTCATTGGGTACATAGCTTGTCACCATTCTCATTAGCAAATATCTCCAGGCATCTATCTCATTGCCACTTCTGTACCAATAACAAACCTTGTCTTGCAAGGATCTGCACTGTAAAACCTTCCTTCAAGAAACTCCTTCCTGGTGTCATAATAGTGGGTTTTTTTAAATTAATGCTGGTAGCTCTCAAGAATGCCACTCTACAGACATTCTTTTCCCCAATTCTGTGGCGGATCTAGGAAATTGAATAGGGGGGGTTCTCTGAAAAATTTTTACGTAGCCACCCCCACTTCCGGTCGCAACAGCCCCGCCCCTTTAGCGCTCGTGCATATGGAACGCGGTTCGTATTAAAAATAAAAAAATAACAAAGGATACGTCATAAGGGATTCAACGTATGCGTTCTAAATAGGGTCTTACAACGTATACGTNAATTTATTAGAAAAAAGAAAAGGAATGCTAAAGGACTACTCTGTTTGTCCCAATGTGTCAAGTTGTGACAATTGTCATTGCAACTTAAATCTCTGCTAGTGTCCGCCCAATGTATTTTAGATTTTTATCTGAAATCTTTGGGAGGTACTAGTATGTAATCATCATGTGCCAGCTGAAAAACATTGAATCTTTGTACTTCTTTACTTTAAAACTGTGAAAACATCTGGTCAATATTCTCATGTGCGTTTCCAACTCAACTGGTCTGTCTTTGGTGAGTATCCAACAGTCTGTGAATATCAATACTAGTACATGTATTTTAAAGTGCCTATAGCTAGTTTTCCTTCCGAAAAACTTTCCTTCTGACTAAATATACCAAGAACCCCAACAAGTACTTGTTTTTGTCTTGGCCTGGCCTGTGCAATTGTCCAGTTTGAGATACAGAACCTCTGGCAAACTTGCTTTGGCAGCAATCTCATTCAGACATTCTATCAGCACAGTGATAGCATAATTGCGGTCACTTGTGAATTGACCACTCTGTAAATAGACAAATGCTCCATGCCCATCGGTTAGTGCTTCAGTCATGTGTATCTTGAGCTGATGTCTATTACTGGTAGCCTGAATATTATTAAAATACTAGATTGAGATTTTTGTCCAACAATGCAATTTTATAGAACTTTAAGTAACAAGATGGATTGTGTGTTGACTTCGTACAGTGACCATAATTATATTTATCTCTTTCTTGAATCACATGCACTAAATTTCAATATGATTCATAGCTTGTATACTATACATACTTGACTCTCTTCAGATGTTCATCTATATACGTACCTTGATGTAGTTGGCACTTGCTCTCTCTTTGCAACTTTGCATAATAAATTATTAATGTTGCACTTACTACTAAATCTCTAGATCTCTGCATTTAATTAAGATAAATGTTTTGGCATTATCAAGTACATAACTTTTAACATGAGTGATATTACCACAATATCAATAATTCATATAAACAAATACTAATGGCGATGTACTTCATGCATGTCCTTTTCCCAGTGAGTCAAAAAATTAATGTCACAGTAGATTTTGATATACAGTGCTGTACCCAGTATAATTTTACCAGAGTATACTATTGATCGTAAAGAGCAGCTTTCAAATTGGTTAAAGTGCTTGGTAGCAAGAGTTTTTTTTCCTCTTAATGACTTCTCTGAGCTATAGCTATCATATGGGCTGTGGCAAAATTTGCCAATAACCACTTGTGCTGCTCCTAAAGAACAGACTCAATACCTTCTTAAGAACACAGCTACCAGCTTCTACAGTGTATACTATCTAGACTGATAAACTGTATTAAAACCTTTTTATGATATAAAAAAAATATTTTGATATACGAGTGATGTGTTATGTACACATGTGTGTTTGCAGTTGTCTACACAAAAAAACAAACAAACAAACAAACAAACAAACAAAAAAAACTCAGTGTATACTATCCTTAATTATTCAGGTATATAGCTTATATAATTCTAGTCATCTGCTTCTTCTACTAGATCAGCCATTGCGTCAGCAATGATCTCTTTACTTTTTTTGCTGAGTCGCTCGGTGGGCGTCAGTGAAATGGATGAGATGATATTTCCGATCTCTATTGTTGCCGGCTGATAGTTGGTGTCAGGCCGCCATGGTGTTGAGAATCCCCCCTTGTACCACTGAACTGTTACTTGGGTGCCATTAATTTCAACAATTTTAGCAATCCATGGCTTTCCTGTGTACTGGTCCCTATTTGGTAAGATGGCAACTAGTTTGTCAACTTCGATCGGCTGCTCAGTTCTCTTTCTTCTTTTGGGATTTCGGTATTTGCCTGTGTAAACCTGAAAGAGCATTAAGAACATAATGTTATAGTAATATTATAGTTATATGCAATGACTACAGCATGTTTGAAGCACTTACATCTGGTCTCTGTTTTTCTTTTCGAATATGATACCCAATCATTGTTGCATCTAACTCATTATCATCATCATCATGAATAGACTGTTGGGCACCTGAATCATTGTCAGTGCCAGTGATAAGAGCAGCAACTTGATCTGCCTCAAAATATTGTGGGGGAATATCAGCATTTGTGTGCAAGGAGACCAAAAATTGCTCCCACTTCTCTATTTGGTCACTGTCGATGTACTCTGGTAGCTTTTTTATGGCATCTATAAATGGAGTGTGGTCACTGAAATTTGCTTGAATTGTTGATGGTCGACCTAAGAAACAATTGTTCCATACAAATTTTGATGACAATTATTCTGATATAATACAAAAAAATCTTTAAGACATTTATTGTAATGAATTATGGTTGCATGTAGTATTGGGGCCAGGTGCATGGTTGCATGATTGATGGTTGATGACATGAATTGAAATATTCACTGCCTGAATCTACCTTGAGGCATGTTCAAAAGGAGCTTGATCCCTTCTGGAGGCTCCCACTTGACATCAGTGGACCAATATTTGTACTGGATTATCACATCACCTGATTCATCCTTCTTCACCCTGAAGTGACGAGGTTGCTGGTGACCATGAATCTCATCAATTATTGGATCACTGTCCCCTAGCAACCATTGTCTGATGTCGTACACATACCTATTAAATGCAAAAGTAACAAGACTGCAATTTCGTGGTTATTTGCAGACTACACATTACACATCTTTGTGGTTATAGCTACTACATAAATATTTATAGGACTTATTTAGTGCACCTTAGCCATAAGTGCATTGATTATTTTCTCTTTACTGTACATAATAATAATTATTCGTTAACTTACTCAATAGTGGACACAGATGGTGTTGGTGTGTAACTGTTCTTCAATGCTTGTTCCAAATCAGGTGGTGTCAAAGCATCATGCTTTCCCAAATATTTGGAAAAGCAAGAAAACATCTGATCCACATCCTCATGGGTGTGACCAACAGGCAGAAAAGACAATCTTATCTACATGTAACAATTAATAATCAATAATTGAAAAGGAGTAATAAAATAATACACATTGCTGATGCACCTTCTTGAAAATCCCCTTCTTCACGAGTATGCTCAAGAGTCCCATTAGAAATTTATTCTTATTCTCTCTGCCACAGTTGTCCATCTGTAAGTAGAGGGTCTCTGGGATGTCTGCGACAGAGGAACATATCTCATCCAAGACTCTCAGCAGAATGGTGCAGGTGAGGTTGCTATCCTGGGGATATTGGTCATAGTCAACATACACATACGCTCCATGTCCATGTGTCAAGGCAGCGATGAGGTGCGTTTTCATCTGAACTTTCTTCAAGTTCCCCATGATCTAAAATTACAGAAATATGTTAATTGTTATCCTGTTGTCACCTTGATTCTAATGTTTTAACAAACCTTGGATTCCTGAGCAAAATGAGGAAGGAGAGTTTTGCTCTGGTCCATCCCATCCATAATCAGAGTCATATACTTCTTCGGCTGGTGTTGTGACTTACTACAATGCTTGTAGTATTTCTGCCTCTCAATTCTATCAATAATGATCATTATTACTGTGTTAACATTAATATTAATTTTAAATGATATACAGTAGAGCAGTCATTTGGTACAATGGATATGTAAGCATCAAACGTACAACAATGGATAGTGTATGATTGCTGTATTTTTAACTAAATAGTTACCTGACTCTGTCCAAATGCCCACTTCGAGATGCGTAGAGTGATTGTTTGACACGATCATCTCTGGTCTTCGGAATTTGTTGGGCAAACATGTCACACAATGTACATTTGGTAAACCTTGATCGCTAAAAAAAAAAAACAAAAAAATTAGACTATGTTCAATGCTAATGTAGACAGCATAATAGAAATAATCTAATATCTATTGCCACTTGTTATTTTAAATTATTACTTATAAATTATTAATAATGGGCAGTTCAAAGATTCATTTGCCAAACCTTTGGAATTTGAATGCTTGAATTTTCAGCATGCCACATACGATGGAAAGTAGCACTTGATACAGCATAGGATGTATCTCCAAACTCCCGTTTGTATTCCTGTAGAAATAGTCTATCATCCATTAATCATGATTCATGGAGTATTACAATTACTTTTATTGTCATAGACTTACATCAAACACAGCATTTTTGGTGAGGCTAGATGGTAGCAAAATTTTAGATGAATTCGGCATACAATCGCCATTCTCGGCCGCATACCGTTTGAGCCACTGTGCTGCCATTTCCGTCGAAACGATAAATCGCGCGTCTGGGACTCTGAGCTAGTACTGCCGCTTGTACATGTATCATATACGTGCTGGCCCGACAGAAATTGCTGGCGTGTCTCATAGTATCTCGATTTTGAGATGCCAGTAACCTTCATAAATGCGTTTGCACAAACGATCTTTCCATTTAGAGTGTGGTTGAATGAGCTTGTGCGAGGATTAAAAGCAGTGCTGAAACTGGTCAGTAACCACTTCTTCTGTTCTTTGAAGGACATTGTCCACAATATGCTATACGTAGTTTTAGCAGAACTCGCGTCAATAGCCTGAATACAGTTCAACCTACAACACTCGCCACGGAGAACGTCGGTGGGAATAGTCTTTTCCATGGTACCGGTTATCCTTAGCTTAGTAGCATTTGATGCTGCATAATTATTATGCGCTGCACTGGATCTCATTGGAAATTATTACTTATTAGGGATAATCTTTATAGATTATCATGCATTATTATCATGATTTAGACAGCTGCAGTCTGGGTCCTCCATGATAATAATTATGATAGATATCCACGGCCTGCTAGCTATTGCCAGGCAATCTATAGCGCATGCGTAGTGTAGTGTTACGTAATACTTACTTGGAGTCGCTGACCAATGAAACTGAACGCCGCCAAAAAAATAGCGGTGAATTTTAGATAGAATGCAGCTATTTAATTTAAAGCTATAGCATGCATCAAGTGGTAGTTCGGTCATAGTTTGGTGGAAGAGATGGCATTGTCTAGCTATTGGTTTCTTGAGCGAGTGACTGGTACCAATATCATTAAGCTGATGTATTGTGATTCAACATCAGTTGATGGTGACAATGAAGATATGGGTGAAGTAATCACAGTGTTTCCTGGGGAAAATGTTGTTCACAAAGTATTGGTAAGCCATAATTTGCCATGGAGATTACTGATTAAGCATTGTGTCATAATTATCATGATCATTATAGTAATAATAATCTTTGTTAAAGATTCAAACTGAGGATGGAATGCACGCTGTCTCCTTACACAAATTTCTTGCAAATGCAAATGACTTTTGCAACCGATATGAAGGAGTGTGCAGACGCTCAATCCCTCAAGCTGAAGAGTTTGTAAAGCTGTGGTATGAAAATAGAACAAGAAGAGAATCTGATGGTGTTGAGAGTGATTCCAATGAAGCAGGTAATGATAACTCTACTAATGTTAATATACTAAATCTGGCATTCTCTTTCTAGATTCTTTGTTGATGTTTATAAGCTAGTCTGTGGTTTTATTTTGCATTTATCCATCCACCGTGCCATGAAGTCAGTACGTGCATGTGTTATGTGTAAAACAGATGCTCGTGTACAATGTATGGCTTGTAGAATTACAAGCGTGGCTTGTATGCTAAATCAACATGCTGTTGCTCATGCTTTCTTTATTGTTTCAATTTCTTTGTCCCCATGATTCCATGTATATAATATACAAACAACTGTTTATCATCGACTCTCAATGGGATTATATATTTTCTTACAGCTGATGACAGCATTGAACTAACAAGTGGGATTAATGACAGTGGTCTTGTATGTCCTTCAGAAGATGAACAGATGGAAACATGTGATGATCATGGTATAGTTGCATCCAATATAATTCCTTTCACTGTGTATAGCACTGACTACTAAAAATTTATATGATTTGTTACTTATCCTACAGGAGCCCAAAGTGACCAAAATGTGCATGCACCTAAGTCAGATGTGAACAACAAGTATATTGGTTAGCAAAAAAATATTTAATGCAAACTTTTACAGTAAAAATATTATTAGGACATTTATCACAAATAAGAGCAGTGTATTCTTTTTAAAATAAGAAGTGTCTGTTTAGGAATCAATTAAGTTAGAGGACTGATGTATGACCATGGAAGTCCATTAATAAAGTAATATTTGCTAGCGGCACTATAAACTATTATCAATATTGTTGTTTAGGTCTTTTCTCAATACAAACAAATGCGATGTTGGGACCAAAACCTGGAAGAGCTGTCCGAGACATTGACCACGAGTACCTTAAGATACTAGAGGCCAGTATAAGACGAAGTACAGATACTTCTGCAGCAGCTTTGGTAACACCCATGGTGGCCAACATATCCCTCCCAAGAGCTTCCAAATATGATCCTAGTGACACAGCGTTCACATATGAAATGATAGGAGGTAATCACACCCGGATCATCCTACAGAAATTAATGAAGGAGGAGAAGTTCAAATCAAACACCACCCTATCCAAACGCTTGGCATTCGTATATGCCAACCTCACTGATGAAGAGGCACTGGAAGTTGGCCGTGCACACAATCTAATCGGGGAAACTCACCTCAAGACAAAATTCAAAGATGATGTCATGCTCGCAAGGCAGCTGATTTTGACTATACGAGATACTCCGAATGATGATCACGTACACATCAGAGGTGGAAGTGGGATCACTGAACTTCTTCTGAAAGTTTTTCAGCTAGAGGTATGTGTGTGTGTGTGTGTGTGTGTGTGTGTGTGTATGTGTCTGTGTGTGTGTGTGTGTGTGTGTGTGTGTGTGTGTGTGTGTGTGTGTGTGTGTGTGTGTGTGTGTGTGTGTGTGTGTGTGTGTGTGTGTGTGGTCATTCATTGGTCAACAATATATTCATATACAGCAGATATTTTTTAAAAGTGATTGTTATGTTAGAGTGATGACAAGAAAGAACAGAGACGACTTGTTGGCACGATTGGAACAATGAAAATGATGGCTCTGTTTAGCCAACGATGTTGGCAGCATGCAATGAGTATTTTCTCCTTGTATGAGAAGGGAGAAACTAAAGGACAACTGCCAAAAAAGGAAAAGACACTTCATGACTGTAAAAAGTCCAAGTGGCAATTCCTACACAACTTGAGCGAAGAAGAACAACATGGACTGCTGATGAAAATTGCAAACAAAGGTACAGAAATAAAAAATCTATTCTATAGTACTGAATCTTATAGCTATATGCATATACACATAGAGTACAGCTTCAGAGAAGCAGTGAACGAAGCAGCTACTTTCAAAGAAAAACGAAGAGTAAAATTTTGTTATCATTAATAGTTCACTATGCAAAGCTAGTCAACTTCTAAAAGTTTGGCTATTATGTATACAGGTCACAGAATCACTAGAAAAAGTGTATGGAATGCCATACACAGAAATCATCCATTCAAATCCTGAAATTGAAAGCAACACTGTGTACAAAGCATTGAAGGATGCAATTGGGACAAAATCTAGAAAGCGGACAATTTCAAATAGCTTTAAAGCTCTCTGCCCAGGTGAGTAAAAGCATCTATAATATAATTACATGTGCAGTTACAGTTACTGTATATACATGACTCCAAAAATTCAGACCACGAAACAATGGATTCTGATGTGACTATCTTAGAAGGTAATGGGAAGGAGTTGATAATAGCACATACAAGTTTTCCCAGAAGCGAAATCGAGGTGGATGTTGCAATCTGCTACATTGAGAATCAAGTAACATTTTTTTTTTTTATTGCAATTTGGTATGTCCCAGTGCATTCCAAAATATGCTATAAAATAGCATGCATCCTCTTGTCCTACTTTCAGGAACAGGCTTCTACTGTTTCTGCAACTGTGAAACAACAGTGTTCACAGTTGGTAGTATGTGGCACATGTCCTCACATCCACACTTTCATTTGTGTCTGTACACCACAGTGGATGGGAGAAGTCTACAAGCAATTTAAACTTCTTCTGGGCGAATCTATTACTACGAGGCTTTACTCACTCTTCTTTGAAGAAAAGGCTAATCACCAAATGGGTAAATGGCTGAAATTAAACAATTAGAAACATGCTTGCACAGAATACATATGCATTACACTATAATCCTGAGCTTTGGTGTTACCTCATTATAAATGCAGATAGTCCACCAGTGCCACAGACGGTACGAGGAATTGTGGTCTATCACAGGGAGTATCCACCTAGTATCTTCAATGAGTTGAAGAAGATGAATGGCAACTTTCTGGAACAAGACTCATATGACTCAATTGAGAACTTCCTGGTACAGGTGTATGTCTCCAGAGGAATTGCTGTTTTGTGTAACAGTACGGCAGGTAAGATATTAAAGACGAACATGATCATAATATGAAATTATAATATTATGCACATGAACTTTTTTTTCAGATCAAGAACACATGTACAAGTTCTCTGAGTTCACGTATGTTTGCGCAATTACAAGTGAAACTGAAAAGATCATTAAAGAGGTAAATTATACAACCTACGAACAAATTAACATTATCGTAAAATAACCTGAAGCACAATGCATTATTATTTTCCAGGCAAAAGAAAAGTTGAACGTTAAGATACATTCCTCTGGAAGTCCAACAAAAAAAGCAAAACTTTGATCGTCTTATTATTACAATGACATGAACACACACTTGCACTTACATTGATAGACTTATCTATAAACTTCTGTACGTCAGTTTGTATTATGTATATGTTGTATCATGAATCTTTGAGTTCTTACAATAATTATTAGAGATTCTTCAGAAGCAGCTCTCCAGTTAAAAATTTGAACTTGAAACGAAGAAAAAAAAAACATCAGCGTTGTCTTCTACTCACCAAATACAGACCAGTTGAGTTGGAAACGCACATGAGAATATTGACCAGATGTTTTCACAGTTTTAAAGTAAAGAAGTAAAAAGATTCAATGTTCTTCAGCTGGCACATGATCCATGATGATTACATACTAGTACCTCCCAAAGATTTCAGATAAAAATCTAAAATGCATTGGGCGGACACTAGCAGAGATTAAAGTTGCAATGACAATTGTCACAATTTGACATATTGGGACGAACAGAGTAGTCCTTTAGCATTCCTTTTTCTTTTTTCTTATAAATTTGTGTGTGTGTGTATGTGTGTGTCTGTGTGTGTGTGTATGTGTGTGTGTGTGTGAGTGTGTGTGGGTACATGTGTACATACATGTGATGTGTGTATGCGTGAGATCTAGAGAGCAGCATAATTTGACAATTTATGTGCACTTAGAATAGAAGCTGGCTATAATGTTGGTAGTTGTGTTCTTTACAGGGTATTGAGCGTGTGTATGTAGTTTAGAAGACAATGATACATTTAAGAATGAAAAAACAGGCCTATTAGTTGTCAAAACATCCACCTGGAAGTCACTGTCCTTTGCTTTCTGTTAAATCGCAATAACTAGGGTACCTGTTTTTCAGTCTAGATGGGATGGAAGCTAGCTAATGTTGGTAGCTGTGTTCTCTAGAAGGTACTGAGTGTGTGTATGTAGTTTAAAAGACAATGATACATTTAGAAATGGAAAAGGAGGCCTACTAGCTAGTAGTCAAAACATCCACCTGGAAGTCACTGTCCCTTAGTTTTTGTTAAAATGCAATAACTAGGGTACCTGTTTTTCAGTCTAGATAGGATAGAAGCTGGCTAATGTTGGTAGCTGTGTTCTCTAGAAGGTACTGAGTGTGTGTATGTAGTTTAAAAGACAATGATACATTTAGGAATGGAAAAACAGGCCTATTAGTTGTCAAAACATCCACCTGGAAGTCACTGTCCTTTGCTTTCTGTTAAATCGCAATAACTAGGGTACCTGTTTTTCAGTCTAGATGGGATAGAAGCTGGCTAATGTTGGTAGCTGTGTTCTCTAGAAGGTACTGAGTGTGTGTATGTAGTTTAAAAGACAATGATACATTTAAGAATGAA